>ML306305.1:0-87498 GCA_005239505.1 Nicotiana paniculata | reverse complement strand
GCTAGCCTATGTATTTATTTTATCTAGTTATGGACTAGTGCAACTAATTGATTAATTAACCTATGAAGCAATTTTGATTTTTAGAAGATGTATTTGATAATGTAACTAAATCCTAAAAATGCAGTTTAAACCCAAATGGCACGAAATGAAAAATGAGATAATTTTTTATGATTTTTTCTATAAGTTTAAAGTAGTAAACATGCATGATACGCAACTAAATAAAGAAAAGTTCCTAAAATTTATTAAAATCATTTTTGATTATTTTTAGGAGTAATTTCCATGTGGGGCAAAAATTGGGTGTTCACAGTTCCTACAGTATATCCCTCAGTAGAGACTTGTAGACATATCCTGTCAATTAGTGCAATATGTTGGGCTTGTAGGCCTTTTATGTATATTTTGTTGGGTTGCAAGTTGTAGTAGTTATGACGGCCTTGTTGGCCTAGCTTTATATTGATATTTATTCAGCATTCGCAGTTGTCTTGCAATGTGGCCCATGGCCAAAGTCTGACATCACATGTTCAGAGTTCCTTAGTCACAAGTTGGGACGAAGGATAGGTGAGGCACCGGGTGCCCGTCTCGCCCCCAGGTTCGGGGCATGACATGTAATACCATTATAGTCACTCTAGGATCTCCCAACCCTAACTGTCAAAACACAGACACCGACATCAGATTTGTGCTCGCCCCAAGATCACACAATGCTTGCCCAACCACATGTTTTCCAATTGAAATTTGAATTGTGAAGCTTCCTGGGTCTTTCAATTTAGTAGGTAACGTATGCTGAATTTTGGAACTACACTCCTCAGTGAGTGCTACAGTTTCTAAATCCGTTAGTTTGCGCTTGTTTTCCATAATTTCCTTGATGTACTTTGCATACTTTGGCACTTCTTGTAGAATGTCCACCAATGGGATGTTAATCTGCACATGTTTCAATATATCAAGGAATTTTTTGCAAGTTGCATTATCTTTAACTTTTTGTACTATCTAAGGGAATGGAGGTGGTGGCTTCACAACGATTGGTTGTGGTTGCTTTGCCACGGCCTCTTCAATTGGATTCTCTGACTCCTTTACAGTTTCTGCTTCGACTTCTGCGGTGGGTTGGTTTTCACTGAATGTCAAATGTTTTCTCTTCTTTGATGGTACTTCTTCTAATTCTCTCCCATTCCTCAATGACAAGGCGTTATTAGAGGCCTTAGGATTAGCCTCAGTGTCGCTAGGTAATACTTCCGCTGGTCTGGTGTTCTAGGCACTGGCAAGTTGCCCCATCTGTCGCTCTAGATTTAGAATAGCAGTAGCTTGATTCTGATTATCATCCATAATCTTCTTGAGCATCTCCTCAATATCACCCATCGGATTTGCGAACTGATCTGCTTGTGGTAGGTGAAACTGCTGGTAATGACCTTGTGGTTTGAACTGATTTTGATTACCCTGATTTCCACCCCATGAGAAATTTGGGTGGTTCCTCCAATTTGGATTATAAGTATTTCCATACTGATTCTGATTATCTTGGCCTCTATTTGCATTCCCCACAAATTAAACTGACTCTGGATGTCACGACCCAACCCGATGGGCCGCGACGGGTGCTCGGGTTCTACATGTAGAAGATCCTTAAGCATGCGTCTACAATATAAACATGAATAACATACGTGAGGGAAACTTGTCCAAAAGACATATATACATATACATGCAGAATACAGTGGGGCGAGCCGGCAAGGCTGCCATAGACAACTATGTACCAAAATTGGAAGCCGACAAGGCCACATACTATCCAACTATACATAACTGTCTACAGACCTCTAACAAAATATATACAAGGACAGGACTGGGCCCTGTCATACCCACAATGTATGCAAACATATCGTACCAAGGTCAAAAATCGCTTTGGATCAAGTGGAGCACACCAACTCTCGCTGATCAAGGATCCTAAGGAGGGGGACCGTCAGCTTGTCTACCTGCACCTGCAGGCATGAAACGCAAACCCTGTGAAATAGGGCATCAGTACAAATAATTTACTGATTATGTATGGCATGAAAATAAGTACATAACAGACATAGATGAAACATGGAATAAAGAAATACGCATGTAAGTCTAAATAACTTTGTAAATTCTGAAACATGTATAATGCCATGCACGTGCATATAATGTCGTATCATGCATGGGTATAGGTGTACATAACAGCATCAAGCCTATGAGGGCATCCCATCATATCATCTCGGCTACTGTGGGCAAATCATCAACGTATACCAGCTGATCAGGTAGTGATGCGTATATAACGCCATAACCTTTCCCATATCCCACATACATATATTATACATATATACGCGTATATAATTTCATCTGGTCATGGGTCAATTTAAATGAATGTAATGCCTGATAAGTATGTCAATAAATTCTTTCGGGTTTTCATAAGACCATTATCAACTTACGTATTTTCTGAGACCCATGAACAGACGATACAATAATAAGACTTATGGTAAAACAAGAATATACGCATCTCTAGCATTTCTATGAATAGACTAATTTATGGAAGTTGTGCATTTTCTCGTTTCATTTATGTCGTATAGATCATGCCAAAAAGAAAGAAGGTATAGCCTTAACATACCTGAGTCAATGCTCTTGAGAAAGATTACACCGTACTCCATTAGAATTGGAAAATCTCATGTTAATGAATTGTCGAGAACCTACGAAATCTTACGCCTTGAATTGTTGAAGGATATATGGAAATCTCACGTTGCTTTCATGAAATTATCTTGCTGAAGCCTTTTTGGATATAGTACACCTTTGTTTTCGAATTAGAGAATGAATCTTGGTCTTGGTGGTGTGGGCCCCACTTTTCAAGACTTGTGTCACATTCATTCCTTAAAATGTGAAACCTTTCACTCTTTATTAAGAGTCATTAGATGGGAAAGGGGTTGCTTCCACGTTTTGGGGTGTTAAGTCATCCCTAATATTTGATTATCCAAGGATTTTAATTAATCACCCACTAAAGTTCATTAATTACCCAATTATCCATATAATTAAGAATTATCTCAAATACTTAAAATACTACTCACTTAACACACTTTATGTACCCTACTATCATGGTCATGGGGTACCTTGTATGACACTAGTCTATAAACACCGGTTATTATGGCTCGGATCGTATTATATCCCAAATTGACAACCTTCGACGAAACTCATTTTCTTTGATTTGTTTATCCTTTAACCTTCACGACACTTATTTATCGCTTATTATAAATCGAATAAATGCTTATAACCTCAAGATAATCTCATCCCCGAGTCTACGTCGATTAACTTATGATGATACTTTTACGTATGAAATGCGGGATATAACACTAGATTCGCTGGACATGCATCACTAGTATGGACCTCGCTACAGACTTTGCAGAACACCTACACTTGTTGTACTGGTTGAACATCTTGCATTGGTTGGAACTGATGTTGGTTCTGAACCACATTCATTTTTCTAATTTGATTCGCTAAAGATTCTACTTGTGCAGATAATGTTGATACAACATCCAATTCAAGCACCCCGACAGCTTTCTGGGTTGTGTATCTACCTGCTTCCTTTTGCCAATCTGAGTTTCTTTTGGAAAACTTGTTCAATAGCGCATAGATTTCATTGAAACTCTTTTACAATACTTGACCACCAGCTGTTGTGTCTACCACTATTTTTGTTTTCGGGTGCGTCCTTCAATAAAAGTGTGAGCCAGTACCTTGTTGGTTTGGTTATGGTGTGGACAGTCTCTTAGTAGCCCTTTGAATCACTCCCAAGCTGCATAAAGTGATTCACATTCTCTCTGTTTGAATGCAACTATCTCACTTCTTATCTTTGCGGTTTTACCAGAAAGAAAGAACCTTGACAAGAATTTGCGAGCCAAATCATTCAACGATGCAATAGAGTTAGTTGGCTCAGATCTCAACCATCTATATGCCTCTCCCAACAGAAAAAAAGGGAACAATATGAGCCTGACATAATTAGATGTGACCCCATAAACTGTCTATTTGTATGAAGTAGCTGGATCATGCTCTGCTTAAGCTCAAAATGCCCAGTGATCCTACTCTTAAAAATACTTGAGGTGACATTATAAATGTTAGGCATAGCCTCCTCTTGTACCACTAATGGGTGTTCTTCCGCCTTTCCCACAGGAAGTTGGATGACTGCTTGTAGATTATTTGCTTCCAGAGCTTCTCCCAACCAGTGTTATAAAAGGCGTTTCCAGGGTGAGCCCTGTGGTGAGGCGCACCAAAGTTGCCCCGAGGCGATGGGGTGGGGCAAAAGTGTCAAGAGGTGTACGCCCAATAATTTGGGGCGTACATCTGGGCATTTGAGGCGCGAATTTATAGTGAGGCGTAAGCCCCATAGACTTTTTAAAATTAAAACAAAATTTGTTGAATAAGTCTGTCATATAATTACCAAATTCTCAAAAGTGGGCTTGTAATTACTCAAAAGTTTTATAAAGGAACTGAAATGCATTAAATTTAAAAGTGAAGACCTATTTTATTGATCGAAGGCCTAATTCATGGTCTTTCCCAATTCTTTCTCTTGTCTGCTAGTCTGCTAACATCTCCCAAAAGCAACGAATATTCAATTTTTTTTTTAAAATACAAAGAAAACCCCATTATTCTTTATAACATCAAGTTCAAAGTTCAAATTGTAGGTTAGTCATCCTTTTTGTTCCCCCATATAGAAAACTTTATTCTTTTTGAATCAAGTTACTTGTGCATGTAAGTAGTGCATAACAAATTATTTTGACTAGTTTTTTTGTGGGGATGAAGTGTGTGTATGTGTGTGTGTATATTGATAAGCGGGGAGTTTGACTACTTATTTGCGCCTTTTTACTTTCATTTTAGCTCAAAAATATTTAATAGTATTCCTGAACATTGATGAAAAATTCTTACTTGTAGAAGTATTGGAAAATGAGCCATCACGATGAAATCCAACTCAAGAAGGAGTGCTTTTGAACAAGGAAAAAATCTAGCACAAAGGCTGAAGTGCGGACCGCAGAATTCTATCTGCGGTCGCAGAATGCAAAGAAGAATCAATAGAGCTTAAGTGTAAAGTGTGGACCACACAATAATTGTGTGGCTGCAGAAATCAAATGTGCGACCGCACCCAGAATTGTGCGGTCCGCAAAACTCAAGAGATGCGGCCACAATGTAGAATTGTGCGGCTGCAGAACCAACTCATGTCAAGAGCTAAAGAGAAATGCGGACCGCACACAGGATTGTGCGGCCGTAGAACCTCCGAAAGGGAAATTTTGTTTGAAAATTTTAGTTTTGTATAAATAGACTTCTTTTGAAGAAATTAGGTTAAGTTCTGAATACCAGAAGTTCTGCAGCCGTTTTTTTTTTTTACCCTTTTAGGCAAATTTAGCTTGTATTGTTGATTTTACATTGGATTTTCATCTATTAATCTTTCAATTTGAGTTTTATTATCTTTTCTTCTTTATTTTCTTCACTACCCAGTATGAATAGTTAAATTTCTATCTAGGGTTGTGACCCAACCCTAGTGTGGGAACCTAACGGGTATTTGACTTAGCGTTTGTTTATGGTTGGGTGTGTATTATTTAGCCTAGTTCTTTCTATAATTGTAGAATTAATGGTTGCAAACATTAGTTCAAGCCTATTTGACTTGGTCTCTACTTGAGAAAGAAAGAGTTAGTCTAGAAAAACTTGGCTAACAAGAATTTGGGATGAAATCAAGAGATTGATAGTCTCAATTTAGCTTATATTCGTGAGCCTTTACCAAGGAGCATTTAAAGGAACGGATTTCAGACCAAAATAGCTGCTGAAAATTCTGCAGCACATCTGTTTTGGGACAGTAATTTATGCATCGAAGAGCTAACTTGCAAGTGTATATATAGGAATATATAAGGAATCTGAAAATTTGAAAAACATAAAAGTTGTACATCTTGAAGTCTAGTTTTCAGAACTTTAAACCATTTGTCATTTGGAGTTTTTTGCAAAAAGTTATGATCGATTGAAGATGGTTGGTGGAGCAGTTTCCCAGAATTTTCTGATGCATGGTGCCGACTTTAGAAGATCATATCTCGGAATATATAAAGCGTTATATAGTATACAACCTATAAAATTAAAGATATTTGAGTCTAGTTTCTAAATCTTCAAACCGTTTGTTATTTGTATATATCTACAAGGAGTTATGGGTGTATTAACAGAAGGTGTTCAACAAAGGAAAATTATAATAGGATGTACAACCTGCACAACACAAGCGCAAGGTGCAACTCGATGAAGCATGGACAGATTATTTTAAACACGATTTTTGGCTCATTTCTTTCATTTGGCTTGGATGATTTTGGAGAGCTCAAGGAGGGATTTTCACCAAGCAACACAAGGTAAGTGATTTCTTCGTATTTTTGAGTTAAATATGTGATCTTACATGGATTTAGACATGGAAAATTTGTATAAATTTGAGATTTTTTGGGGAAGACCTAGAACTTGGAATTTTGGACTTTTACCATGAATTTGAGCATGAAAATTGTAACAAATTGTATACTTGAGTTAGTAAAGTTATGGGTAGAATTTATCTTCGAGAAATTTCGGAATCCGGGCACGTGGGCCCGAGGGCATTTTGATCAATTCCTTGAGCGGAGATGGGAGTTTATATAATCTGAATTTTTAACAAATATTTGAGTATATTTTCATTGGTTTATCATTATTTGGATAGTTTGGGGGCGTTGCGCATCCATTAAAGTCGACATAGAGGCTTGGAAGCCGGGTATGAATCTTCGGAGCGAGGCGAGTCTCCTTTCTAACCTTGTAAGAGGGAATTGTCCCCATAGGTGTTCTACGTGCGGTGTGTAATTGTTTTGGGGGCTACGTGCGTAAATAGTGACGAGAGTCCGTACGTAGCGACTATTATATCATGTCGGGTAGTTTTAGCCAACCTTTGAGTTGCTTGTTATATTTGCACCAGTACGCTTATATCTTTGAACTAGTATGCAAATGGTAGAGAGTTGCCTCTGAATTTCCAGTGAATTAATCCTTGTTACAAGTATAGCCTCTACTGAGCTTATTGATATATATATATATGTGTGTGTGTGTGTGTGTGTGTGTGTGTGTGTGTTAATTATATATAAGAGTCAGCACTCGAGTCGCAGGTATGATTCGCGATCGAGGGAAGCTTTATGCTAATTATATATAAGAGTCAGCACTCGAGTCGCAGGTATGATTCACAATCGAGGGAAGCTTTATGCTAATTATATGAGTCAGCACTCGAGTCGCAGGTATGATTCGCGATCGAGGAAAACTTTATGTTAATTATGTATAAACGTGTCAGCACCCGAGTCGCAGGTATGATTCGCGAGCGGGGGAAGCTCTATGACTAATTTGTAAGAATGCACTTATGGGACGGGCCGTTCGATCCTCGGCAGTGCACAGTTTATTTTTATTGTTGGTTCGGGTCGAACGACCCTCGGCATATATACATATATATATACATATGACATACACCTTGTGACTTAAAATGTTAAATTGATTTAAGGATATTGATTGTTAAATAACTTTGTGGATAATGACTTGACAGATATTTGGGAAAAATAAAGGAGAAACTACTTATTCACTCATTTTTTTTTAAATTACTCGGAATTCTGTGCCTCATATATATATTTTGTTGCTTAACTGCCTTCACATGCCTACCGCTTTCATCATATTCTGTCCCATTTATATTATTGGACCTTAGTGAGTGTCAAGTCTACCTCTCGTCACTACTTCTTCGAGATTAGACGGGATACTCATTGGGTACATATCTGTTTATGTACTCATGCTACACTTGTTGTGCATTTTGTTGCACAGGTATCTTCATAGCACAGTGATTGACTTGGAGACTTATACAGGCTGCATTTATCCGGAGGCGTTCCGCAGCTGAGAGAGTTTCCCTCCTATGTATTTATACCTTATGTTGAGCTTTTGTCCAATTTGTTCCTCGGGCAAGAGATATATAATTGTATAAATTCTTAGAAGTTTCTCATGTACTTGTGATACCGGGTTCTGGGATATGTATTGGGATGTAATTGCTTAAGTGTAATCTTTTAAACCATTATTTTTTATTAACAGACTTTTATTTGGTTATTATGTAATGAAGTGAAAGGAAGTGTTTTCATAAATATTTTTAAACGGAAAGTTATTTCGATTAGTTAATGTTTTGGCTTGCCTGACCTTGTGTCCGGCGCCATCACGACCTTAGGGATTTTAGGGCGTGACAACATGGTATCAGAGTGCTAGGTTCCCGTAGGTCTCACGAGTCATGAGCAAGTCTAGTAGAGTCTTGCAAATTGGTACAGAGACGTCTGTACTTATCTTCGAGAGGCTACAGGGCTGTTAGGAGTACTTCCCTTCTTGATTCTTCATCGTGCGAGTTGATTCCTTTGAGGCTTATTCCTATGTTCATTCCTACTCAATCTTACGCGTCGCGAAGCGCTTGTTATGGATCAGGAATTTGAGGAATGGGAATAGTGCTACGAATGTAATCCGAGATGCTTCCATGTGTAAATGGTCGTGGTTGTTGTTATGGCCCTGCAAAAGGGTAATGTGTTATTTCAGCTCATTAGCTGTGTTTCTGGGAGCCTTTAGGCCGTGCTCGGGTGTGATGATATTTGCAATTGATTATCACACGGTGTTGATATGATGATAGAATGCTAGCCCGTATGTTGGGGGTGATGAATGGTTGAAGGGAGGTCTTCTCAGAGTTTGATTTTCGAGATTTCGGTGTTTTAGTTCTGGAAGAGGAGGCATTTGGATTATGAATGGTCTGGTTGGAGTTGATAAAGTAGCACGACTAGGTGTCTTCAAGTGAGGTGGTATATGCACCTGTGACGTGTAGTCGTCGTCATTGATCGGATGGAATGTGTTAGGTTTTGCGTTGTTATGGTTTCTTCGGTTGCGCGGGGTCAGAGTATCGAGAAGAAGTGTTGAAGAATGCGGTTGGCAGGGATCGTGTTATCAAAGGAGAAAGGGTCTCAACAGGGTCTAGAGTGGTGCAAAGAGTGGCTTCGGGCTAAGTAAGGGAGCCCCACCATCTGCAGTAGGGCTGTAGGGTTATCTTCTCATAGGGTTGCGAATTATCGGCGTGTTGGCACGTTGTTTCAACTAAGGGAAAGGAGTAAAATGTTGATTGTGCGTGGGATTTGATGAATATGTGCAAAATTTGGCCCTGTCGGGCCAGGGTTAGGCTCTGGAAGACCCAGAATTTTGCTTAAGGAATAGGTGAGTTGTCAGGTTAGTGACTCAGTCACGTGTTTCATTGAAAAGGGTGTTCCTGTGCTAGGAGATCCCTGGAGCTGATTGTATTCGGGGCCAGTCGGAGTGGGTGACTCTCAATAGTGGTCCTAGTGAGTTCAAAAGTTAAGAATGCGGCGTTTAAGGATTTCAGGAAGCATTATGGTCGAGAATCGAGATTTTGCAGAGTAATCTCTAAGAAAAAGGAAGGATGGTTGGAATGTTCTATGATATGTTTCAGCACGCAAGATAGCATTGGAGAAGTGAGAGAAATGGACTCCGGATTGAAGAAAAGAATTATCAGAAGGGTATGAGACGGGTTGCGGGATTTGGGCAGCGTAGTCTCGTGAATCAAGGTAACTCGGGATGAGTGAGGGTTGAGTTTGCTATGGGTTGAATAAAGTTGTTATTATTCCTGAGGCAATTGAAGATGATTAAAAGAAGATGGATTGATTAGCCATGGTTGAACTGGCACATTTGCGGCAGTGATCGGTTCCTTTGATGTGATTTAGTTATGCATGTGGTTTGTGCTGGTGTGTGCGGGGCTTGTCGACCGTTGTAACGGATTTCAAATGGGAGCATTTGAGTGCTATGGCCTGTCAGGTGAAGGCGGACCCCAGAAGAGTTATGGTGGTATAGACTACTACTTAAGGATTTGCATGATTGGATGATAATGGGAATTCACTCGTGTGTTGAGATGGTACTCTTGAATTGAGTCAAGTAAAAAGTTTCTATATGATGAAGTGTTCACCCTATTGGTGGTTTGGAAGTTGTGATGGAATTCTTGCGCTACCTCGTATTGGCATGTTAGGTGCGGTAAGCAGTATGTAACTGGGAGTAAGAATCGAGATTTAGGTCCAATGTTATAAGGATGTCATGAGATCGGAAGAGCAGACAAAGTGATTTGAAAGTTCAGAGTAAGCCGGTGTTATCTTCAGTGTCACCTGAGATCGGTATTCGGTGAATGAGGCTTTGTACCCTTGTCCTGGGTTCTCGATGTGTTTTGCGGCCTTAGTGTGGTCGGTGTTATGGATGGACAGATTTTTTTCCTTATTTGGAAGGTCTTGGAAGCATGACCGCGAAAAGATTTTTTAAATTATGACATGTAGTCACTTGATGGATTTCAGATTTGGACTGAGTATAAAGAAGTGCAATATTGCTTAATTGAGAATTTACGCTTGAAGGGCGTTCGGTTCAGTTGATTATAGATCATGGGGTGTTAGTCCCGGTGATGATGGTTGTTCGCGTGTATTATGAGAGAAAGTGGGTTAATATGGACCCAGGCGAAAGCTATTAGCTTAGTTTGTGCAAGCAAGGTGGCTCGATGGTTGTGGATGGATTTAAATATGATTATGGGCTCCGTATGAGCCAGGCATGTTCCTTTCAGTAGAGCGTTTATCATGGAAAGGTATTAGAACAGCGGGTGTTATTCTGTCTTCGTCAAATTCGTGTGTTATTGTGATTGTGCCGTGCGATTTGTGAAATAACTTGATTATTTCCTATGTGTTGAGGTCCCGCGTGGTGGGGATGTTATGTGAGCAGGATAGCTCTTGAGATCTAGAGTGTGTATATATATCGCACCTCAGTTGTGCTTGAGTTATGTAGCCTACGGCTTTATCAGTCTCCCCAGGATGGTATTATGCACTTAGCGTGCTTATGATCGATATTCAGTAAATTGTAATAGTGAGAAAATCAGCTCTGTATATATATTTCCTTATGTGAGTTTTATGATGGGATCGGGTGGCACGCTGCCACGGGTATGTTATTTGGATCGGGTTGCACGCCGCAACAGTGTGATGATGAGAAGGGATAATATGTATTTATTTTCTTGTGTTTTATTTCCTATTTTCTGGTAAGAATTCATATTAGTTGAGTGAGATGAATAGTTTCGTCCTGAGTCGTTTCTTATTATCATGTTCGAGTTATGGCCTATTGGCGCGATGTGGTATCATGTGAGGCTGTTGGTCATGTTAGGGTGGTTTGTTGTCTGAGCAGTTCGTACTGGGTGAGACGAGATTATCGGATCAGGGATCAGTGCAGTGAGGTTATGTGAAGTGTATATTAAAGAACAAATATCATTATTCAGGTTCATAATGAAGTGATGATTCTAGCCAAGATGAGGTATTCAAGGATTTGTTAACTCTACAGTCGAGTATGAATTTCTGCATGTTTCCTCAGTTGTGGTGGTATCGTCAGCATTATAGCAGGGTGTATGTATATTTGTTATGAGGTGCATCAGATTCATGGACCTTGGCTATTAAGGTTCAGGGAGCGTCATTGTGGTCAGATGATGAGTTGTGCGGTGCATGGTGCCGATTCAGCAAGGGTATGCAGTTATGATCTGGTATATCGTGTGCTAGTTGATGCAGTGCTTATTTATTGGAACTAGGCATGGCTAGAGAAAATTTCAGGTGTCTGAATGAATTCTGAG
Source organism: Nicotiana paniculata (assembly GCA_005239505.1). Taxonomy (NCBI): domain Eukaryota; kingdom Viridiplantae; phylum Streptophyta; class Magnoliopsida; order Solanales; family Solanaceae; genus Nicotiana; species Nicotiana paniculata. The sequence goes on along the minus strand of ML306305.1, from coordinate 75,833 downwards.
CTTATTATATGGATAAAGAAGAAATCTGCAGATTTGATCAAGCTATTGTGCTCGATTAGGTTGTGTTAGCATGGGCAGGTGCTCGAAATGTTAAACGGTGATTTCAGACAACTCCAGAGCAGTTCTTAGCATGTTCGAGGACGAATGTCGGTTTAAGTGGGGGAGAGTGTAACGACCCGACCGGTCATTTTGAGATCTAGAACATCGTTCAGTCATTTGAGGTCATGAGCAGCTTCCTTTCAGGTGTTATGACTCGTAGGTGTGGTCGGTGTTGAACTTCGGGAAGTTCGGAGTCAAATTGGAAGGAAAATTCTCATTTCGTAAGGCTTAAGTTGGAAGAATTGACTAAGATTAGAATTTTAAGTAAATGACCTCGGAATCAGGATCTGAAGGTTCCAGCAGGTTCGTATGATGATTTCGGATTGGGGTCGGAATCGGGTTTTGGATAACCCGGGAGAGTTTCAGCGTATATTGTGGAAGTTAGTATTTTAGAAGAATTTCATAAGTTTGGAATGGAAGGCATCTCAGTGTTATAGAGGTCCGTTTGGGATTTTGAGTCTAGGAATAGCTCCGTATGGTGATTCTGGAGTTGGGAGCGCGATCGGAAGTGAATTCGGATGTCCGGAGGTCATTTTGAAGTCATTTGGCCTAAGATAGAAATTTGAAGGTTTTGAGAAGTTTGACCGAGAGTTTGACTTTTTGATATCAGGGTCGGATTCCAATTTAGAAAGTTGGAGCAGGTCCTTAATGTCGAATATGATTTGTGTGTAAAATTTGGGATCAATCGGACGTGATTTGATAGGTTTCGGCATCGGATGTAGAAGTTTGAAATTTCAAAGTTCATAAAGCTTGAATTGGAGTGCTATTCATGATTTCGACGTTGTTTGATGTGATTTGAGGCTTCGATCGAGTTCGTATCATGTTTTGTGACATGTTGGTATGATTGGTTAAGGTCCCGAGGGCCTTGAAATGATTTCGGAAGGTTAACGGAATGGATTTCGGACAAAAATAGCTGCTGAAAATTCTGCAGCAAATCTGTTTTGGGACAGCAATTCATGCATCGAAGAGATAACTTTGGAAGTGTATATATAGGAATCTATAAGGAATTTGAAAATTTTCAAAACACGATAGTTGAGATCTTGAAGTCTAGTTTTCAGAACATTAAACCATTTGTCATTTAGAGTTTTGTGCAAAATGTTATGATCGATTGAAGATGGCTGGTGGAGCAGTTTCGCAAGAATTTTCTGATGCATGGAGCCGACTTTAGAAGCACGTCTCTCGAAATATATAAAGATTTATATAACCTATCAAATTAAATATCTTCGAGTCTAGTTTCTAAATCTTTAAACCGTTTGTTCTTTGGATATTTCTACAAGGAGTTATGGATGTTTTAACAGAAGGTGTTCAACAAGGGAAAATTGTAATAGGATGTACAACCTGCACAGCACAAGCGCAAGGTACAACTCGATGAAGCATGGGCAGATTGTTTTAAACACGAATTTTGGCCCATTTCTTTCATTTGGCTTGGATGATTTTGGAGAGCTCAAGGAGGGATTTTCACCAAGCAACACAAGGTAAGTGATTTCTTCCTATTTTTGAGTTAAATATGTGATCTTACATGGATTTAGACATGGAAAATTTGTATAAATTTAGGATTTTTGGGGAAGACCTAGAACTTGGAATTTTGGACTTTTACCATGAATTTGAGCATGAAAATTGTAACAAATTATATATTTGAGTTAGTAAAGTTATGGGTAGAATTTATCTTCGAGAAATTTCGAAATTCGGGCACGTGGGCCCGAGGACATTTTGGTCAATTCCTTGAGCGGAGATGGGAGTTTATATAATCTGAATTTTTAACAAATATTTGAGTATATTTTCATTGGTTTATCATTATTTGGATAGTTTGGGGGCGTTTTGCATCCATTGAAGTCGATATAGAGGCTTGGAAGCCGGGTATGATTCTTCAGAGCAAGGTGAGTCTCATTTCTAACCTTGTGAGAGGGAATTGTCCCCATAGGTGTTCTACGTGCGATGTGTAATGGTTTTGGGGGCTACGTGCGTACAAAGTGACGAGAGTCCGTACGTAGCGACTATTATATCATGTCGGGTAGTTTTAGGACTCACGAGCATGCCATGACGTGCCTTATGTGTATCTTTAGCCAAACTTTGAGTTGCTTATTATCTTTGAACCAGTATGCTTATTATCTTTGAACTAATATGCAAATGGTAGAGAGTTGCCTATGAATTTCCAGTGAATTAATCCTTGTAACAAGTATAGCCTCTACTGAGAATGCTTTATGATTAATTTGTAAGAATGCAATTATGGGACCGGTCGTTCGATCCTCGGCAGTGCACAATTTATTTTTATTGTTGGTTCGGGTCGAACGGCCCTCGGCATATATACATATATATATACATATGACATACCCCTTGTGACTTAAAATGTTAAATTGATTTAAGGATATAGATTGTTAAATAACTTCATGGATAAGGACTTGACAGATATTTGGGAAAACTTGAAGGAGAAACTACTTATTCACTCATTTTTTTGAAATTACTCGGAATTCTGTGCCTCATATATATATTTTGTTGCTTAACTGCCTTCACATGCCTACCGCTGTCATCACATTCTGTCCCATTTATATTATTGGACCTTAGTGAGTGTCAAGTCGACTTCTCATCACTACTTCTTCGAGATTAGACGGGATACTCACTGGGTACATATCTGTTTATGTACTCATGCTACACTTGCTGTGCATTTTGTTGCACAGGTACCTTCATAGCACAGTGATTGACTTGGAGACTTATACGGGCTGCATTTATCCAGAGGCGTTCCGTAGCTGAGAGAGTTTCCCTCCTATGTATTTATACCTTATGTTGAGCCTTTGTCCAATTTGTTCCTCGGGCAAGCAATATATAATTGTATAAATTCTTAGAAGTTTCTCATGTACTTGTGACACCGGGTTCTGGGATATGTATTGGGATATAATTGCTTAAGTGTAATATTTTAAACCATTATTTTTAATTAACAGACTTTTATTTGGTTATTATGTAATGAAGTGAAAGGAAGTGTTTTCATAAATGTTTTTAAACGGAAAGTTATTTCGATTAGTTAATGTTTTGGCTTGTCTGACCTTGTGTGCGGTGCCATCACGACCTTAGGGATTTTGGGTTGTGACAATGACCGGGTGCCCAATCAATATGGGTGCCATAATGTCAGCCAACATGTCGGTGGATGTCAGGCAGAGTGAGAGCTCCTACCCGTATCCCAACACTATCACGGAGTATCTCACGGATGCTGGGGTGGAGTCCAGATCTTTGATACGAAGGTTCGGGATAAGAAGCCTTTCTCCTGGTATTCTCTAAAGGACCCAAGTAACCCGAAGAACAAGGGTAAGTCGACTACTACTGTAGGCCAGTCTGATGAGCCATCAGTGGTAGTTGCAGATTCTGCTGCTATGCCTTCTACAACTTTTATGCCTTCCACAGCAGCCGGGCATTCCACCGAGACAACTGTCATGCCACCACCTCCGTCTTCAGGGACATCAGCATCAGTATCAGTGCCTTCCTCCTCCACTTATCCACTCACTGCGCTGCGAGTTTCCCAAACACTAGCGAGTCTCAACAACTGGATGCAGACAGCTACTACAATGTTGTCTGACCTATCCAGTGTTGTTGCAGCACAGTCTTCTACACCCAACACCCCAGATTCCTCCATCGGTGGAGGAAACCTTGAAGAAGATATTAGATAATCAGAAGAACATCATGGATACCTTGGTGGCACATGGGGGAGCAATTGAGGAGCTAGGGAAGCAGCTGAAGAAGATGAGAAAATCAGTGGACAAGTTGAGACGTGAGGTGACCAAGATAGCAGCAACTGGTGATCTTCCATTTGACTTACTAATGGAGACAGATCCATCAGTACCAGTCTGATGATCCAGACCTTGTTGCCCACAATGCTGAGGCGGTGCTACAAATGTTCACCAACCCCGCTACTCCCCGAGCAGGGGATGATAAGATCCAGTTGGAGGAGCCTGAGGGTGATGCTTCTATGGACACCGAGACCACATAAGGAGTTCTCTCTACTCTTTCCCTTCCTTATTTTGATTTTTGTTAAGAATTGAGGACAATTCTTATTCTTATTTAGTGGGGTGGTCTATTTTGATTTGATATGATATTTTACATTGGCCTGTGATAACTATAATACTCTCTTTCTATTTTTATTTCCATTATGTGTATATTCTTCTCTCTCTACTGATGTATATATTCTCTTTCCTGTTCTCAGTTGGTATATTCATTTTTGCTTTCAGTAGTTTACTTCATAGCTTCTTCATTTTGTTTTCTTAGTAGTCTAGCTTCTTATTTACTTTAATAGTTTCTTTTTTATTTGGTAGCTTCTTTTTATGTTTAAGTGATCAATAAGCCTTTGGTTTTCTTAATGCCACGGTTCTTTCCAAAGGTGGTTTTTGTGTGAACCGGGTGACTCTTCCCAATGATAGATGTCGTGACAACCTTCTTAAGGGATTGAGTCTGTTTTTTATGTTTAGGTAAAAACAGTAGTAATAATGAATAAGAGAGTCAAGCATGCTTCACTTGGCACCAACACACTTAACTACACGCTTATGATTAAAAACAAGTTCTTGGAAAAAATGGCTCTAGTTAGTGACCTTGTGACTCTTGTGTTGACTTAGGCAATCATCGAGTGGTTTAGTTGAACCATAAGTGATTTTCAATCTTGAATACGGTTGTTGTGGTCCCTCGACTCTATCCTCTTTAAAAATCCAATTGTGTGAGAGGTGAGATGTTTTGTTACAAGTCCAAGTACTCGTGAAAATGGTCTAGAACTTGCCCCGAATGTGTTTCTAGGCAAAATTTTAAGTTTTGCTTGGTTTGAGAAGTGACTGTAGGCTCTCCTTGATCCGTTTTGAACTTTTCCATGGACCACCAATGATGTTATCCCTAGTAAACCCTTTTGAGCCTAAAACCTTTCTCATTTGATAACCATGTTACAAGTCTTTACCCATTTTGTAGTGACCCTCTCTTGGCACCCCGAGCTTTCCTTAACACTCATGAGAAACAATTGTCGAAAACATAAGTTAGGGGGAGATACGAGGAGTTTGAAAGTGGTATCAAGGTACAAAAGGAGAAAAGAAATGAAGAAAAGGAAAGGCAAAGAAAAAGAAAGAAAGAACAACAAAAAAATGCAAAAAAAAAAAAAGAAAGTGAATAAATTGAAGAGTTCAAGGGATTCAAAGAGAAGCAAAAATCAAAGCATGGAGATAGCAAAGACGGATAAAATGAACATCATGACCAAGAAGCAGTGAGGACAAGTCTCTCTAGTACCACTAAGGAAAAGGAAAATGCCTCAAAAAGTCGGCAAAGCATGAGCCAAAAAAGAGAAAATGGAGTTCTTAAGGAAAGATTAACCCGTTCTATTCTAACATTTCCTACATTAGTCCAAAAGCCTTCATTACATGCCGAAAAAAACTGACGTTATTTCAAGCCGAGTGAGCTTACATTAGTGGTGATTTACATGAGTGGCACGCATATGGTACTTAGAGCCGTACTTGTGACATTCTTTTGAGAGAGATGAGCGAACTTTTCACAAATCCTTGAATTTAGTGCTTCATTCTTAAGTGAGATAAGCTAACAGATAGTAGAGGAGGAGGAGTTTGGGATCCACAGTGACCTACATAAAAGAGAGAACTTCCTTGATGAGTAAAGTCAACCCTTGATGCTCAAGTGTCATATTGGAACTATTTGTGCTTAAAATTTCAAATCATTGCCTTGTTGATAATTCATAAGTATTATGGGTAATTGTTGGTCCCAATTGATGTGTGTTTCATTCTCCATAGATTATCTAGAATAGATCTTTTCTTGTGGAGGTGATAATTACCTTATTTGCTTGAGGACAAGCAAAAGCTTAAGTTTGGGGGAGTTGATAAGTGAGAATTTTGACTACTTATTTGCGTCATTTTACTTTCGTTTTAGTTCAAATATATTTAAAGGTATTCCCGAATACTGATGAAAAATGGTTACTTGCAAGAGTATTGGAAAATGAGTCATCACGACGAAATCCAACTCAAGAAAGATAGCTTTCGAACAAGGACAAAAATCAAGCACAAAGGCTCAAGTGTGGACAACAGAATTCTATCTGCGGCCGCAGAATGCAAAGAAGAATCAACAGAGCTTCAGTGTAAAGTGCAGACCACACAATTAAGGTTCAGAGAGTTCCAAATTTAAGACCAACAAGAACTGCGGACCTCACTATAATTGTGCGACCACAGAAATCAAATGTGCGGGCGAACCCAGAATTGTGCGGTCTGCAAAACTTAAGTGATGCAACCACGGTGCAGAATTGTGTGGCTGCAGAACCAAATCATGTCAAGAGATGAAGAAAAATATGGACCGCGCACAGAATTATGCGGCCGTAGGACCTCCGAAAGGGCAATTTTGTCTGAAAATTTTAGTTGTGTATACATAGACTTTTTTGAAGAAATTAGGTTAAGTTTTGAATACCAGAAGTCCTGTAACCGTTTTTCTTTACCCTTTTAGGCAACTTTAGCTTATATTGTTGATTTTACATTGTATTTTCATCTATTAATCTTTTAATATGAGTTTTATCATCTTTTCTTCTTTATTTTCTTCAATACCCAGTATGAGTAGTTAAATTTCTAGCTAGGGTTATGACCCAACCCTGGTGTGGAAACCTAATGGGTGTTTGATTTGGGGCTTGTTTATGGTTGGGTGTGTATTATTTAACCTAGTTCTTGCTATAATTGTAGAATTAATGGTTGCAAACATTAGTTCAAGACTATTTGACTTGGTCTCTACTTGAGAAAGAAAGACTTAGTCTTGGAAAACATGGCTAACAAGAATTTGGGATGAAATCAATAGATTGATAGTCCCAATTAAAGGGTTGAACCTGGAGATAGTAAAACCTCAGTTGAGCAATTTATCAATTGTTTTGTGCAACACCCATTTGTACTTGAGAAAGCCAAATTGGGAAAAACCACTATCTTACCAAGAGGTATTTAGTGGGTATTTGAGTGTTGATTTCTATAATACACATTGTCGCGCCCCCTTTTTTTTCCTCGCTGAATCGGGTTTCGACATTCATTTGGGACAACTCCCTTCCTTTTGGGAGAGGGGTATGGAAAGTGAAGAGTCGCCACCTAACGGATTTATGGTGTGTTAGGGCACCTAATGCAAGTAATTCATGAAACCAGTCTACGTTACCAGAGATTGGGTAAGGGCTTGAAATTACCTTGAGGGGAAGGTGTTAGGCACCCCTCGAGGTCTACAATGGTGGGTCCTGGCCAAACTTACTTAGTAAATTAGTCATTTAACAGATAAGCCGTTTAAGCACACATATGTAAGTAAGATAGGGGAGTCCTAAGTTATTAGCCTATAGAATCACATCCGTACTATGCCCGGTAATCCTTCCTCAACTAGAGGGGTTACACGTGACATTAGCGCACAGGTCATCATATCCTTTTACTACCCGATTACCCTCCCCTTAACGATTTTATAAGCGGTTTTAATTAAACGAACTCTAAGCGTGCATTACCCGTCCCTTCCTTGTGGTCCCAGAGCTGTTTAGGACCTCTATTTTTAGGCAGTTCTAGACTCTCCTAAAGTGTTTAAAAAGGAAAATCTAAGCGACAACAAAGAACAAACAGGACTGTCAAGTAAGACAACAACTAAGTGCTCATGTTTACCTCCACAAATAAAAATTGGCACGTCTCAAACATCAAGATTTCAGATATTTTAGAAAAAGTCCCTAGAACATGATATCTAAGTGATCATAACAAACAGAGAATGTGCAACATCATGTTAAGGCGAAGCGGTAAAGACCTAATTAGTTTGTCTGCTGATTTTAGAACTTGTTGAATCTGGGCAGTCACAAATAAGCAAAACATAGTTTTACAAATTTGTAAGGCCTTAATTACCTATAATCTTGCCTAGGCGTGGTTCAGGGATACCCTATAACATGTTGTCTAAAATGCAAACAGAATTCTTGAAATTGACTAAAGGAAAACAAACAGTTAGAGTTTTAATACATCCTATAAACATGCTTGTCTAGGTGCTGAAATTGCTTTTAAGCATTCATATAGACAGGACGGTTATTGACTTAGGCAATGTAGACATGATGTAAAGCAAATACAAACATAGTCCTAAAGCAGGATTTCTAATGCACACCAAGGATAGACATTTTTATTAAGTAGAATTGCAATGGTAACTTAATAACAGGATTTCTAGGTGATCATGATTATGCAGAAGAGAAATTCCATAACAAATAAAGTAATGAGCCTATAACATTTCCTAGTATGCCAGGTGATCTAAAAGCATGGTAAATATGATATAAACCTAAGCATGATTGCTAATAAGAATAACATAATATGAGCCTAAAGCATGATTTCTAATGCAAGTGAATACAACATAGACCTAAAGGAAGAATTTCTATTGCAAGCAAATACAATATAAACCTAAAGCATGATTTCTACCCGGTCTCCCTACAAAAATCCATATATGAATCCCTCTTTTTTACTAATTTCCCAAATATCTGTTTACAAAGGGAATTATTACATACCATAAATAAATGGATTACATAATAAATATAAGTTATGCTATAGGGAGCCTGAGTGTCACGACCCCAGTTCGCCCTCCGTGAACATGTTGTGATGGCACCTAGTCCCTATAACTAGGTAAGCCTAACAATGCAGAAAAAAACAACATAACTTGCGGAATAATTAAGTAAAAACTGAACAATCTAAAAGAAAGACAGTATATAAATGTCGTTCGGCATATACAACTCAAAAATAATGCGGAAGTCTACAATATCACCCCAAAACTCGGAAACTCACGGGAAATACAGGCTAACAGAAATGTAATACACGGCTCTAACTCCAGAATGTCTAAACAACTGTAAGGAAGGAAAAACTTTCCACTAAAGCTGGAATAAGATAGAGACTCCTGGTCTGCGGACGCGGCAGATGTACCTCGAAGTCTATGTTAGGTCTCTCAACCTCGGGGATATTGCGCCTGGGTGGAGGTACCTGGATCTGCACATGAAAAACATGTGCAGAAGGGGCATAAGTACACCATAGCGGTACTCAGTAAATGCCAAGCCTAACCTCGGTCGGGTAGTGACGAGAAAGGTCAGGGCTCTACTGAGGTTAAACAATATAATAGGAATTTACAGTATGAAAACAGGCAGTAATAATGAGTACAACAGTGAATAAGACAGGTCAAACAAGGCAAAAACAAAAACACAAGAACAGAGTAAACACGGACTATGTACAGCTCAATAACAATGGTAACAATGAGGATCTCCCAGGATACCGTCCCGTAGTCCCAAAGTAAATACGCATCCACAACAAGAAGATATTCAGAAATAAAGTGCAAAAATATAAGGCAACAAATAGTTCTAGCCTAACATGCTTCACGTAGTACAATTAAAGCAACTTAAGCAATTAGGCAATTTAGGGCAACTAGGCATGCTTTTCTAAGCCAACATAGACTATAATTGCAAATAGAATAAAACAGGTAAGAAAGAAACTCAGTGTAAATATTTAAAGTAAAATCGGATTTTCAACAATTAGCACAAGCACGTGCTCGTCACCCTCACGTACAAGGCATTCAATTACCAAATATCACATTCTAAAGGGAAAGGTCCCCCACACAAGGTTAGACAAGCCACTTACCTCAAACCGGCTCAAAATCAACTCGAAATCACACGTTTTCCACGAGTATCCGACTCCAAATGTCCCAAATCTATACAATTCAATTACATATCGTAAATAAAATCTCAAGCAACTGATTCTACTATTTAATTCAAAGCTAAGGCACGAAATTTGGTAAAATGACAGAAACGTCCCTCGGGCCCACGTCTCGGAATCGGGTAAAAGTTATATTTTCGGACACCCATTCTGATACGAGTTCAACCATGCAAAAATTATCGAATTCCGACATCGGATTGGCTTTCAAATCTTAAATTTTTGTTTTTTGGAAGATTTGCTAAAAAAAACAGATTTTTCTTCAATAAATTCATGGATTCATGATGTAGATGAGTATGGAATCATGAAATTTAATCAATATAGGATAAGAAACACTTACCCCAATGTTTTCACGTGAAAATCTCCCAAGAACCGTGCTCCCAAAATCCAAAACGAAATGAAGGAAATGAGCAATTTTGGTCCTTAAGTTTCTCCCAAGCTGTCACTAAAAGTCCAATTTCGTCGCTAAAAGTCGTCACTAAAAGTCCACTAGAAACAGCTTTACCAGCCCCTGTTCAATCGATCATAACTTTCAGTACAAATGTCCAAATCATGAATGGTTTAACTTTATGCAAACTAGTTTCAAGGTCTAGAACTTTTTTATTTTCCAAATTTACATATTTCTTATAGATTTCGAGATATAAGCTTCCAAAGTAGGCTCTTCGCATCAGAAATTTCTTGGGAAAATACAAAACAGTTTTACCAGCCTTCATTAAATCAATCATAACTTTATTCACAAAACTCCAAATGACAATTGTTTTAATGTTCTGGAAACTACACCTCACGATCTACAACTTTATGTTTTGAAAATTTTCAGATTACTTATATATTATTATATATACGCTTCCAAAGTTAGCTCTTCGACGCACAGTTTGCTGTCCAAAAAAAATGCAGCAGACATTTCTGCAATTCTCCTTCTTTTTCTTGTCCGAAATTCATTCCGTTAACCTTCCGAAATCCACCTGAGGCCCTCGGGACCTTAACCAATTATACCAACATTTTCCAAAACATGATACGAACTCGATCGAGGCCTCAAATCACATCAAACAACGTCGAAATCATGAATCGCACTCCAATTCAAGCTTTATGAACTTTTAAATTTCAAACTTCTACATCCGATGCCGAAACCTATCAAATCACGTCCGATTGACCCCAAATTTTGCACACAAGTCATATTTGACATTACGGACCTGCTCCAACTTTCGGAATTAGAATCCGACCCCGATATCAAAAAGTCAAACTCTCGGTCAAACTTCTCAAAAACCTTCAAATTTCTATCTTTAGCCAAATGAATTCAAAATGACCTCCAGACATCCGAATTCACTTCCGATCGCGCTCCCAACTCCAGAATCACCATACGAGGCTATTCCCAGACTCGGAATCCCAAAAGGACATCAATATCATTGAAATGCGCTTCAAGCCAAACTTAGAAATTTTTTTCAAAAATACTAACTTCCACAATATGCACCAAAAGGCTCTCGGGTTATCCAAATCCCGATCCGGACACATGCACAAGTCCGAAATCACCATACGAACCTGCTGGAACCTTCGGATCCTGATTTCTGAGGTCGTTTACTCAAAATTCCAGTCTTACTCAATTTCTTCAACTTAAGGCTTCTGAAATGAGAATTTTCCTTTCAATTTAACTCTGAACCTCCTGAATTTCAACTCTGACCATACACACAAGTCACAATACCCGAAATGAAGCTATTCATGACTCCCAACTGCTGAACGACGCGCTGGATCTCAAAACGACCGGTCGGGTCGTTACATTCTCCTTCACTTAAACTGACGTTCGTCCTCGAACGTGCTAAGATCTGCTCTGGAGTTACCTGAAATTGCTGTTTAACATATCGAGCACCTGCCTGTGCTACCACAACCCAGTTGAGCACAATAGCTTGATCAAATCTGTAGATTTCTTCTTTATTCATTTAATAAGCTCAGAATATATTCAAACACCTGAAATTTCTCTAGCTAGGCCTAGTTTCAATATATATAAGCACTGCATCAACTAGCACCCGATATACCCGATCAGAACTGCATACCCTTGCCGAATCGGCACCATGCACCGCACAACTCATCATCTGACCACAATGACGCTCCCTGAACCGTAATGGCCAAAATTCCACGAATCTGATGCTCCCAGTGCACCTCATAACAACTATACATACATCCTGCTATAATGCTGACGATACCACCGCAACGAAGGAAATGTGCAGAAATTCATACTCAACCGTGGAGTTAACAAATCCTTGAATACCTCATCTTGACTAGAATCGTCACTTTCCTTATGAACCTGGATGATGGTATTTGTTCTTTAATATACACTCCACATAACATTATCGTACTGATCCCTGATCCGATAATATCCTCTCACCCAGTATGAACTGCTCAGACAGTAAATCACCACAAACATGGCTAACAGCCTCACATGATACCACATCGTGCCAATAGGCCATAACTCGAACATGATATATAGAAACGACTCAGGACGGAACTATTCAGCTCACTCAACTAATATGAATTCTTCCCAAAAATAGTAAACAAAACACAAGAAAATAAATACATATTAACCCTTCTTATCATCACACTATTGCGGCGTGCAACCCGATCCAAATAACATACCCGTGGCGGCGTGCCACCCGATCCCAAATAACATCACCGTGGCGGTGTGCCACCCGATCCAAATAACATAAAACTCACGTAAGGAAATATATACAGAGCTGATTGCTCACTATTACAAATTACCGAATATCGATCACAAGCACGCTGAGTGCATAATACCATCCTGGGGAGACTGATAAAGCCGTAGGCTATAAAACTCAAGCACAGCTGAGGTGCGATATATATATATATACACTCGGGATCTCAAGATCTATCCTGCTCACATAACATCCCCACTACGCGGGACCTCAACACATAAGGAATCCTCAAGCCGTTTTCACAACTCGCACGACACAATCACCATTATACATAAATTCGCCGAAGACGGAACAACACCTGTTGTTCTAATATCTTTCCATTAAAAAAACTCCACTGAAAGGAACATGCCTGGCTCGCACGGAGCCCATAATCATAAGCAAATCCATCCACAAACATCGAGCCACCTTGCTCGCACCAAACTTAGCTATTTAGCTTTTACCTGGGTCCACATTAACCGTACCTTTTCTCATAATACACGAGAACAACCGTCATCACCGGGAATAACACCCCAAAATCCATAATCAACTTAACCGAACGCCCTCCAGGCATAAATTCTCAATTAAGCAATATTGCACTTCGTCATACTCAGTCCAAATCTAAATTCCATCAAGTGACTACATGTCACACTTTATACAATCTTTTTGCGGTCATGCTTCCACGACCTCCCACACAAGGCAACCAGTCTACACATCCATGACACCGACCATGCTAAGCCGCAAAGCACATCAATAACCCATGACCAGGGTATAAAGCCTCTTCCACCGAATATCGATCTCGGGCGACACTGAAGATAATACCAGCTTATACTGAACTTTCGAATCACTTTGTCTTGCTCTTCCGATCTCATGACATCCTTATAAACATCGGACCTAAATCTCGATTCTTACTCCCAGTTACATACTGCTTCCAGCACTTAACATACCAACATGAGGTAGCGCAAGAATCCTATCATAGCTTTCGAGCCACCAATAGGGTGAACACTTCATCGTACAGAAATTTTTACTTGACTCAATTCAAGAGTACCACCTCAACTCACGAGTGAATTCCCATACAAAACCCATTATGACGGCCGACAAGCCCCGCACACACCGGCATAGACCACATGCATAACTAAATCACATCAAAGGAACCAATCACTGCCGCAAAGGTGCCATTTCAATTATGGCTAAATAACCCATCCTCTTTTAATCACCATTAATTGCCTCAGGAACAATAACAACTTCCTTCAACCCATAGCAAACTCAACCCTCACTCATCCCGAGTGACCTTGATTCACGAGACTACGCTACCCAAATCTTGCAACCCGTCTCATACCCTTCTGATACTTCTTTTATTCAATCTGAAGTCTATTCCTCCCACTCCTCCAATATTATCATGCCTGCTGAAACATATCATAGAACATTCCAACCATCCTCCCCTTTCTCAGAAATTATTCTGCAAAGCCTCGATTATTGACCATATTGCTGCCTGAAATTTCTAATCACCGCATTCTTTAACTTTTGAACTCATTGGGACTACTATTGAGAATCACCCACTCTGACTGGCTCCGAATACAATCACTCCAAGGCCCTCCTGGTACAGGAACACCTTTTTCAATGAAACACGTGACTGAGTCACTATCCCTACAACTCGCCCATGCCTTAAGCAAAATTTGAATCTTCCAAAGCCTAACCCTGACCTGACAGGACCAACTTTTGCACAAATCCATCAAATCCTACGAACAATTACCATTTTACTCCTCCTTCCTTAGCTGAAATCACTTGCATATACGCGAACAATTCGCAACCCTATGAGAAGACAACCCTACAGCCCTACTGCAGATGGTAGCACTCCCCCACTTAGCCCGAAGCCACTCTTAGAACCACCCTAGACCCTGTTGAGATCCTTCCTCCTTTGATAACACGATCTTGCTCAGCCAAACCATCCCAATCTTCAAAATTCCCTTGCTAGCACTCCCTAAATACCCGAATTCCCTAGCATTATTTACACATTCTATCTCCTACCAACTAGCCACTAGGCCCTCACAGAACCTGCCAACCCACCATTGCTAACCTATCCCCAGAAGACAACCCACCTGAAGAAATCACCTGTTGACACCTCTCAGCGACGCTGAAATGCACGCTCTTTGCGACCTCAATACCCCATCCTATGCCCTGCTTCATTCCAGGATCATTCCTTGCCAACCGCATTCCTCAATACTTCCTCTCAATACTCTGACCCCACGCAACCGAAGAAACCATAGCACCGACAAACCTAACACATTCCATTCGATCAATGACAACGACTACACGTCACAGGTGCATACCCCATCTCGATTGAAGACACCAAGTCTTACTACTTTATCAACTTCAACTAAACCATCCAGAATCCAAATGCCTTCCCTCTGCCGGAACAAAAGCACTGAAATCTCGAAATCATACTCTGAGAACATCTCCCTTCAACCATTCATCTTCCCCAACACACGGGCAAACGTTCTATTAGAATATCGACACCGCGCGACGATCAATTACAACCATCATCACTACCTGAGCACAGCCTTAAGGCTTCCAAAAATACAACTACTGAGCTGAAACGACATATTATCCTTTCACAAGGCCATAACAACAACCACGACCATCTACACATAGAAGTATCTCGAATTTCATTCGTAGCACTATTCCCATTCCTCAAATTCCTGATCCATAGCAAGCACTTCGCGACGCGTAAGATTGAGTAGGAATGAACATAGGAATAAGCCTCAAAGGAATCAACTCGCACGATGAAGAATCAAGAAGGGAAATACTCCTAACAGCTTTGTATCCTCACGAAGATAAGTACAGACGTCTCCATACTGATCCGCAAGACTTTACTAGACTTGCTCATGACTCGTGAGACCTACGGGAACCTAGAGCTCTGATACCAACTTGTCACGACCCCAGTCCGCCCTCCGTGAACATGTCGTGATGGCACCTAGTCCCTATAACTAGGTAATCCTAACAATGCGGGAAAAAACAACATAACTTGCGGAATAATTAAGTAAAAACTGAACAATCTAAAAGAAAGACTGTATATAAATGTCGTTCGGCATATACAACTCAAAAATAATGCGGAAGTCTACAATATCACCCCAAAACCCGGAAACTCACGAGAAACACAGGCTAACAGAAATGTAATGCACGGCTCTAACTCCAGAATTTCTAAACAACTGTAAGGAAGGAAAAACTTTCCACTAAAGCTAGAATAAGATAGAGACTTCTGGTCTGCGGACGCGGCAGATGTACTTCGAAGTCTCTGCTAGGTCTCTCAACCTCGGGGATAGTGCGCCTGGGTGGAGGTGCCTAGATCTGCACATAAAAACACATGCGCAGAAGGGGCATGAGTACACCACAGCGGTACTCAGTAAGTGCCAAGCCTAACCTCGATAGGGTAGTGACGAGGAAGGTCAGGGCTCTACTGAGGTTAAACAATATAATAGGAATTTACAGTATGAAAACAGGCAGTAATAATGAGTACAACAGTGAAATAAGACAGGTCAAACAAGGCAATAACAAAAACACAAGAACAGAGTAAACACGGAATATGTACAGCTCAATAACAATGGTAACAATGAGGATCTCCCAGGATACCGTCCTATAGTCCTTTTCTCAACTGTCCAGTGGATCTCCCGGGATACCGTCCCGTAGTCCATCATATGTATCTTCGAAGGATCTCCCCGGATACCATCCCGTAGTCCATCATATGTGCAGGGAGATCTATCGGGAATCGAACCCGCAGTCCCAAAGTAAATATGCAGGGGGATCTCCCGGGATACCGTCCCGTAGTCCCAAAGTAAATATACAGGGGGATCTCCCGGGATACCGTCCCGTAGTCCCAAAGTAAATATGCAGGGGGATCTCCCGGGATACCGTCTCGTAGTCCCAAAGTAAATACACAGCCACAACAAGAAGATATTCAGAAATAGAGTGAAAAAATACAAGGCAACAAGTAGTTCTAGCCTAACATGCTTCACGTAATACAATTAAAGCAACTTAAGCAATTAGGCAATTTAGGGCAACTAGGCGTGCTTTTCTAAGCTAACTAGACTATAATTGCAAATAGAATAAAACAGGTAAGAAAGAAACTCAGTCTAAATATTTAAAGTAAAACCGGATTTTCAACAATTAGCACAAGTACGTGCTCATCACCTCACGTACAAGGCATTCAATTACCAAATATCACATCCTAAGGGGAAAGGTCCCACACACAAGGTTAGACAAGTCACTTACCTCGAACCAGCTCAAAATCAACTCGAAACCACATGTTTGCCACGAGTATCCGACTCCAAATGGCCCAAATCTATACAATTCAATTATATATTGTAAATAACATCTCAAGCAACTAATTCTACTATTTAATTCAAAGCTAAGGCGCGAAATTTGGTAAAATGACCGAAATGCCCCTCGGTCCCACATCTCGGAATCGGGTAAAAGTTATATTTTTCGGACACCCATTCTGATACGAGTTCAACCATGCAAAAATTATCGAATTCTGACATAGGATTAGCTTTCAAATCTTAATTTTTTGTTTTTTGGAAGATTTGCTATAAAAACAAATTTTTCTTCAATAAATTCATGGATTCATGATGTAGATGAGTATGGAATCATGAAATATAATCAATATAGGATAAGGAACACTTACCCCAATGTTTTCCCGTGAAAATCGCCCAAGAACCGTGCTCCCAAAATCCAAAACGAAATGAAGGAAATGAGCATTTTTGGTCCTTAAGTTTCTGCCAAGCCGTCACTAAAAGTCCAATTTCGTCGCTAAAAGTCCACTAGAAACAGCTTTACCAGCCACTGTTCAATCGATCATAACTTTCAGTAAAAATGTTCAAATAATGAATGGTTTAACTTTATGAAATCTAGATTGCAAGGTCTAGAACTTTTTTGTTTTCCAAATTTTCATATTTCTTATAGATTTCTAGATATAAGCTTCCAAAGTAGGCTCCTCGCATCAGATATTTCTGGGGAAAATGCGAAACAGCTTTACCAGCCTTCATTCAATCGATCATAACATTATGCACAAAACTCCAAATGACAATTGGTGTAATGTTATGGAAACTAGACCTCACGATCTACAACTTTCATGTTTTGTAACTTTTCAGATTACTTATAGATTCTTATATATACACTTCCAAAGTTAGCTCTTCGACGCACAGTTTGCTGTCCAAAAAAAATGCAGCAGAAATTTCTGCAATTTTCCTTCTTTTTCTTGTCCCAAATTCATTCCGTTAACCTTCCGAAATCCACCTGAGGCCCTCGGGACCTTAACCAATTATGCCAATATGTCCCAAAACATGATACCAACTCGCTCGAGGCCTCAAATCACATCAAACAACGTCGAAATCATGAATCGCACTCCAATTCAAGCTTTATGAACTTTGAAATTTCAAACTTCTACATCCGATGCCGAAACCTATCAAATCACGTCCGATTGACCCCAAATTTTGCACACAAGTCATATTCAATATTACAGACCTGCTCCAACTTTAGGAATTGGAATCCGACCCCGATATCAAAAAGTCAAACTCTCGGTCAAACTTCTCAAAAACCATCAAATTTCTATCCTTAGCTAAATGACTTCAAAATGACCTCCGGACATCCGAATTCACTTCCGATTGCGCTCCCAACTCCAGAATCACCATAAAAAGCTATTCCTAGACTCGGAATCCTAAAAGGACATCAATATCATTGAAATGCGCTTCAAGCCAAACTTAGGAAATTTCTTCAAAAATGCTGACTTCCACAATATACACCAAAACGCTCTCGGGTTATCCAAATCCCGATCCGGACATACGCATAAGTCCGAAATCACCATAAGAACCTGTTGGAACCTTCGGATCCTGATTCCGAGGTCGTTTACTCAAAATTCCAGTCTTACTCAATTTTTTCAACTTAAGGCTTCTGAAATGAGAATTTTCCTTTCAATTTAACTTCGAACCTCCTGAATTTCAACTCTGACCATACACACAAGTCACAATACCCGAAGTGAAGTTTTTCATGACTCGCAGCTGCTGAACGACGCGCTAGATCTCAAAACGACCGATCGGGTCGTTACACTGAGATAGGCCCAAAGTGAACCTGAAAATACCAGGCCCTCAAAACAGTCCAGGATGCCAAAGTCTCATAGCCAATAGGGTGTCCTGGTGTGTCAAAGTTCCATAAGGACCTCAGGGATCCCGGGCAATGCTCACACCAAAATCCTTTGAATAGGAAAGCGATTATGTGCAGTGTGGAAAAGGCCAGCCCCGGTGTGACAGAGTTCGGAGGAATCTCATGGATTCCTAGGCAATATACACACTGGAGGGGCAGAACTTAAGTAATCTAAGAACAGAAATGAGAGTGCTTGACATAGTTGGAATAACTTTTGGACAGCAGTAGAGAAGTAAAACATTTAGGAGTAAAAAAATACTTTAAGAAGGGACATATTTTGGGAAAACATATTAGGAGTAAAAAAAGACATGTTGAAAAACCTTTAAAAGGAAAGAAGGTTCAGCAAACAACAACATGGTCACAAAAGCATCACATTGCCCAAATTCAACTTCAGTTTGTCAACTAGTTCTAGGTGTACAACCAGTTACAAAAAAAGGAGCAAGGGTCGGAGACACAGGAATCAGAAACACACAAGAACAGGATAAGAGTGAGAGCATACTGAGTAACAGATACATGGAATAGGCAAGGGTTTCTACAACAACCAAATTCACAATAACATACTGACCTAGAGTCTAGGCAGGAAGAACATAGGTCTAACAGACAGGCTTAATGCTAGAGTAGTCATGTTAACTAACAGCAATAGACAGTAAAACACAAAAACTAAGTGTAGGAATGGTCATGCTGAAGACAGGAGTCTAACTACACATAATTAGTCATGTCAATTGAAGTCAATTAGATAGGAGTCTGAGACACAAAAGTAAGCATGCTGGTTGAAGGAAGTAAACAGGAAAGATGGGAGTACTTAAACAAAAGTAAACATGCTGATTAAAGCAATAAAACAGAAAGGGTGAAACTAAACATACCGATCAAATAGTAAACAAGAAAGAATATAACATTAGGTACATAAGCGGTTAGTCTAATGCAGAAAAGACATGGATGTTAACATGAATAGAGCCCCAGGGAATCATATAGATTTAAACTTCATAGTAGAATGAATGGCATTAGAAGCAGGAGCATACCAGTTAAGGAATCAAAGACAGAAGGTGAAGTAGGCAGGATTTGACAGTCTAGCCTTGGCTTTCAGTCGGCTAAACAAGCAATGAATACAAGTAGCAGAAAGAGAGATGATAGAAAGTATGTGTATGTGTGTTTGAACTATTATCCGTGTGTTGAGAGGAAAAACAAGAGTGTATATATAGCAATTTAAGAGTAGAACAAATAAGGTAAAGGAATCAACATTCAGTCAATTAAGGAAATCATAGAGTCACGGAATCCAATCACATAAGAGTTCGGAATAGATCTCCCTTAATTAGGGGTAATTGATAAAATGGTAATAACATGGTAGTTTAATTAATGCAAGAATCCCAATCATACCAAATAAAGGATCAATGTGGGAAATCAGTTAAGGCATAGACGGCCAATTAAATTCATAAACAAGGAAACAAACAAGATTTATGCATACGAATCTTTAAAGGATTAAAGCAATCAGCAAAACTTTCAAAATAACTGATTTCCGGAAAGAATTACTCAACTTCCATAAATAGAAATTAGACTAAGTAAACCTCACAAAAACATAGAACTTAGCCAGAAAGAGCAGGTTTGAACCCTAACAGAGGTTAATTAGGGAAAAACCACAAAATATTGGATTTTATCAAGGAACAATGTTCATGTCCAAAAAATAGAGCAAAGTAATGCGACTGGTAACACAGAAAGTACCCAAAATCGAAGCAAAGGTTGGAAAAATCAGTGTATCACACAAAATCAACTAAGATTAAATATTTTTTCACAAATCAATCACGAAGACGAAAGAAAAATTAATCAAACACTTAGGAGTCAGAAAAACCTTTGAAAAACAACTTGGGAGGAACCCTAGTTTAGGAAGAGTCGGAATAATCAGTTAAACCAGAAATTTTCAAAGGAAAACATGTAATACTACTCGATTCATCTCAGATCTATACAGATCTGAGAAGGATTGATGTATCAGACTAGGGTTTTCAGAAATGTAGTAGAGATGAGAGAATAGGTCAAGAGACCATAGATTCATAACAAAACAAGAGGAAATTCTTACTCACAGTCGAAAAAATGGCCTGAGACGGGCTAATAAGCAAAGTTTCAAACCAGAACCGGTTGGCTTCCTTGAGATCTTCTCAAGGATCTAAGAAGTCAAAGAGCCATGATGTGTAGAAGGCCAGGACTGTACGGAGAGGGTATAGGAGAACCATAGAGATGAGATATACGTCGGTGACGGCGTTTAGAACAAGGGTTAGGTCGAGAGAGTTGAGAGAATAGGGAGGTGATGACGGCGGGTGAGGGAGAGAATGAGAGGGTTTGGGGGGTTAGGTATAGATTTAATTATGGAAAAGGAAATATGGATCGTTGATCTGGATGATCAACGGTCATGATTGAATGGGGGTATTAGATCGGGCAGGTGTGTATTTGGGCTTAAGGGTTGGGGCTAATTTAAAAGGGGTTTTGGGCTGGTTTGAAGGGTTAAGTCTGAAAACAAAAGGGGCCATTTATTAAATACCCAAGTATTTGAGCAAAAAATAATTTTCATGCATGAAATGTTTTAAAATAACTATTCAATCCAAAAATACAATGAGCCATTTTCTGGTAAAATAACACAATAATGTATGCATGGGCTGTAATTGCAAAGCTATTGCAATTGTAACCAAAAGGTGTAAATCTGGCCATTTGTAAAATAATTTTAACTTAATATGACTATAAATAACATAATTAAATCATGAAATGCTATAAAGTCATTTGTGATGCAATTTTGTAATTATTTATATAAATAAAGTACTGGAATAAATTAATTTAAAAATGTAAAAATTAGGAAAAAATATCAATTGATGCTAATGCATAGTTTTGAAGGTATATATGCATTTAAAAAATATTATAGGGAAAATTTGGGTAACAACAACTATAGGATGTATTAAAACTCAAACTGTTAGTTTTCCTTTAGCCAATTTCCAGAATTCTGTTTGCATTTTAGACAACATGTTATAGGATATCCCTAAACCACGCCTAGGCAAGCCTATACGTAATTTAGGCCTTACAAATTTGTAAAACTATGTTTTGTTTATTTGTGACTGCCCAGATTCAACAAGTTCTAAAATCAGCAGGCAAACTGATTAGGTCTTTACCGCTTCGCCTTAGGATGATGCTGCACATTCTCTGTTTCTCAAGCTCACTTAGATATCATGTTCTAGGGCATTTTTCTGAAACATCTGAAATCTTGATGTTTGCGACGTGCTAATTGCCTGTTTATTTGTGGAGGTAAACATGGGCCCTTAGTTGTTGTCTTACTTGATAGTCTTGTTTGTTCTTTGTTGTTGCTTAGATTTTCCTTTTTAAACACTTTAGGAGAGTTTAGAACTGCCTAAAAATAGAGGTCCTAAGCACCTCCGGGACCACAAGGAAGAGACAGGTAATGCACGCTTAGAGTTTGTTTAATTAAAATCTCTTATACAACCGCTAAGGGGAGGGTAATCGGGTAGTAAAAGTATATAATGACATGTGCGCTAATGTCACGTGTAACCCCTCTAGTTGAGGAAGGATTACCGGGCATAGTACGGATGTGATCCTATAGGCTAATAACTTAGGACTCCCCTATCTTACTTACATATGTGTGCTTACACGGCTTATCTGTTAAATGACTAATTTACTAAGTAAGTTTGGCCGGGACCCACCATTGTAGACCTCGAGGGGTGCCTAACACCTTCCCCTCAAGGTAATTTCAAGCCCTTACCCAATCTCTGGTAACGTAGACTAGTTTCATGAATTACTTGCATTAGGTTCCCTAACGCACCATAAATCCGTTAGGTGGCTACTCTTCACTTTCCATACCCCTCTCCCAAAAGTAAGGGAGTTGTCCCAAATGAATGTTGAAACCCGATTCCGCGAGGAAAAAAAAAGAGGGCACGACATCATGGCGACTCTGCTGGGGATTTTAGGCTTTTACCATAACAAACTTGCTTTTTGTAAGTTAGTCGTAAGCATGCTTCTTTTACTAATATGTGCGCACCCTTTCCCTTTCCCCTTATGTGAATTTAATTGCCTATTTTGAGCATTTATGATTTCCTTTACTGCAGAAATTGACTATTTTCGTTGTTTCCTTTCTTAAACATCTTTCAATTATTAAATACCGCATTTATTATTTTCCTAACATGAAAATACGTGACAACATGGTATTTATTGTTGCATAAATCATGCTCAACATCATATTCAACTCGTGCGTAATCAGTCCTTTAGCAACGCTTGGTGAGTGGTTGCGCTCTTCCTATATATCACCCTTTAAATTCGGAAAGGCTTATTTGCGGTAAAACTAGTCGATCAGCGGTGCAATCGACAGTTCCATGCCTTTCCCCCTCAAGTTGTCCGCTTGAGGGTACAAGTATAGACCTCATAGCAACCTTACTCTGATTATAATTGTACATGCATCATGGTCAAACCTAGCAGAGTTAGTATGTTGTCCACATAATAACCCTTTAAGATAAGCCTTATCCAAAAGTATATCGGGGTTTCCATAATCCCAACGGACGCAACCACATTTTGTGCATTAATTTTGGAGAACTAAATGTTGATATGCTAATCATCGATATATAAATAGTCGAATCTGAAGGGGGAAATGACCTAACTTTATTTGTTTTGGAAAAAATGAGGCACGAGGTCCCCAGGTTCGGCATGGTCCAAAATATACCACCACTGCTACTAGACTGGTGGGAAGATCTTTCCTCAAGTGACGAAAAACATGTGAAGAAGGTCCTGGGAAATTTGCCTTCTTTGTTAGACATCCATCCAAATAACATGTTGATAGAAGCTGCAACCATGTTCTGGGATCGTGAAAAATCAGTGTTTCGCTTCGGGGATATAGAAAAGACCCCGCTCCTAGAGGAAATCGGGGGATTTGCTGGGCTACCTTGGGACAGCCCTGCGTTATTGGTACCCAAAAATCGCACTGGTAGAGGATTTCTAAAAATGATGGGCCTGAAAAAGAATGATGATTTGCAGTGTTTAAAGAAATCTTATATACCATTTGACTACTTGTATGAGAGATACGGTCATAGCAAGTCCTACCTTATTTTCCATGATGATTTTTCCATCACTTCCTTGGGACATATTCATCGCAGAGTTTTCATGTTCATTGTTTGCTTCTTGGGTATGATAGTGTTCCCAACGAAAAGGGAAAGAATTCACACTAGATTGGCTATGGTCACCAAGACTCTAATGGAATTAATCGAGGGACAGACATACACCATAGTCCCTATGATTATAGCTGATATCTACCGGGCCTTGGACCACTGCCAGAAAGGGTCCAAACATTTCGAGGAGTGCAATTTGTTGCTGCAGTTGTGATTAATGGAGAATCTCCAAAAGGGTCAATATCGCCAGGAGTTTCCACGAAGGGCGTGGAATGACCATATTGATTTCCATCACCCTAAACGAATGACTTATATTCCGGACATGTTTGCTCAACCAGAGAGTACTAAGGAATGGGTGGAGTTCTTCGACAATTTGACTGAGAATCAAGTTCAGTGGATGTTTGAATGGTTCCCTACTAACGAATTCATCATCAGGTCAAGGGACGCTCCTCACTTGGTGTTGATAGGGTTAAGGGGAAGATACCCTTATGTTCCCATCAGGGTTATGAGGCAGGCAGGCAGGAAGCAGATCATACCACAGGTCGCAAAGATAAGTCATTTCCGGGCAGATTTTCAGGATGATGACATCCCTTAAAAGTGTCAAGCTCAGCATATGTGGCACTCAAAGATTATTGTGGAAAAAGACACCATCGAGCCAGACAGGTATCACGCGGGACATGCACCCTTTTACCCGGCATGGTTGGAGGATAACTTAGTTGGGAAAGTTGAGCCAGGAATCGGTCGGGGAAACAGGGTCATAGACGAATATGTAGAAACCCAAGTAAAGTACAACAAGTTGCATAAGAGGATTCATGACTCCGAGGCCGAACATCAGAAGATACACGAGACAGACAAGAGTAATCATGGAATGGAGTGAAACGGCTATCACCTCCAATGAAAGAGTAGAATATCTGGAACAGGTATTGATGGAGCTAGAAGGAAAGACAAGAAAGAGGGTCGATGACTGCCAGAATGCTGAAGGAAGTGAGGGAGGACATTTGGCGAGAGTATACCTGTTGTTGGGCATGCGCGAACTAGGGGAGCTGATTAATGGAGCCAGAAATATCAAGCCTGGGAAAGGTCCTTCTGGGACCAAGTAGATTAGATTTACCTGTCTTTCCTAAATGTAATAAGGCCAAATGCTAGTAGTGACCTATCTTTTATTATTTTAGTGTCGTGTTGGATTCATTTATTTTTATATTAATGAAATGAGGCAATTATTGGCATCTAAATTCTCCAAAACAATTTATCGCTAGGCCTACCTCGGGCACAATGAGGCTCCCAAAATAAGACGCGAATTTACATTACACCAGAAAAGAGAACAACATATATGTTGAACATGTAGAAGCTTCTGATGGTTGAGGTACTCAGGCCCCAAATGATGTGGTACCACGACTTGAGCAGAAAATACTAGAACTCTAGGGTGAGCTCGAGCAGGTCCAGAGCTTAGCAAATATATCCCTCACACTCAATATCCCAGATGTCAACCATTCAAACACTTAGAACCCCGCACCACTGCAAAACACACCCAACAAATGCCCACAAAATCCTCCTGCACCTCACCATTATACAACCCCACCACAAAATCAAACTATTCCACCACAGTACCAGCAAAACACCTACCACACTCCACAAAACACCCCACCAGTCATTCTTGAACCTCAGAATTCCACCAATCATCACCATTATACCCAAACTGCTTGTCATCAAAACAACCCTATATACGTGGAAACCCCACCTCACTCCACTCAGCCCATATCCTATGCACCGGAATCTGCTGAGAAGGACATGCTCATTAAGAACCTGGCTGAAGAGCTCAAAAAGTTGACGAGCCGGGTTCAAGGCGTCGAAGGGAGCAAAGGGATAGAAGGTCTGAACTATGAAGACCTATGCATACAGCCCGACGTAGAACTGTCAGAGAATTACAAACCCCCCAAGTTCGAAATGTTTGACGGAACAGGTGATCCTAGGGTTCACCTAAGGACTTATTGCGACAAGCTTGTAGGGGTTGGAAAGGATGAAAGGATCCGAATGAATCTTTTCATGAGGATTCTTATAGGAGATGCTTTATCCTGGTACATCAGCCAGGATCCCAAGAAGTGGGCCAACTAGGTGAGTATGGCATCTGACTTCATGGACAGATTCAGGTTTAACACAGAATGCGCTGGATGTCTTCTACATTCAGAACTTAAAGAAGAAGCCCACTGAGACCTTCCACAAGTATGCCACTCATTGGAGGTCAGAAGCAGCCAAAGTCATGCCAACATTGGACAAACAACAGATGAACAAGTTCTTCGTCAGAGCACAGGATCCGCAGTACTATGAAAGATTGACGGTTATTGAAAACAACAAGTTCTCCGATATCATCAAACTCGGAGAAAGGATTGAAGAGGGAATTAAAATCGGTATGGTGACAAACTTTGAAGCATTGCATGCCAAAAACAAAGCATTACAGTGAGGGGGTATATCGAAGAAGAAAGATGCAGGAACAGTAATAGTCGCCCAAGGACCCAAAACTCCACTTGTATATAAAATATCACCACTTACATACCAAGCACCTCCACCCACATATCAACCATCACCTCCCAGATATTCCCAACCAGCCACTGCTTATCACACATATAATTCCCAATCCTCTCACTTTCAGTCACCTCCTACCCGCCTAAACTACCCAAGACCTCGGCCTAACTTTGATTGCAGACCACCAAGATAATACACTGCCATTGCTGAACCCATTGACCAGCTGTATGAAAGGCTGAAGGTTGCTGGTTATGTCACTCATATCCCTGATGAAACCGTGGAGAATCCATCCCAATAGGTCAACCCAAACAAGACTTGTGCATATCATTCTGGCATGAAAGGGCATACCATTGACGAGTGTCGAACACTAAAGGATAAGATCCAGACCTTGATTGATAATAAGGTCATTCAGGACAAAGAAGCTACAACCAACGTCCGCAACAACCCCCTCCCAGATCATAGGGGTGAAGGTGTCAATGTGATAGAGACCGATGAGGAATGGGATCCCGAGGGATCGATTGGGCTTATCAAAGAGGGTGACAATCCTAAGAAACCCGCAGTCATGCTCAATCCTATTATAATACAAATACAGCCGCC
Source organism: Nicotiana paniculata (assembly GCA_005239505.1). Taxonomy (NCBI): domain Eukaryota; kingdom Viridiplantae; phylum Streptophyta; class Magnoliopsida; order Solanales; family Solanaceae; genus Nicotiana; species Nicotiana paniculata. The sequence goes on along the minus strand of ML306305.1, from coordinate 48,917 downwards.
AATGGAGATTGAGATAGATGCATCTGTTCTATTTGAAGTTGAGATAGCACCTCTCGCAACTGCGCATGTTCCATTCGAGGTGGAAGTAACCACGCCTTTCACAGTGACAGTTTCAACCACGCCGCCTTTCAACACTAAGGCTATACCTTGGGATTATGTGGCCGAAGCTAGAAGAAGAGGAAAGAACAAAATAATAGATTCGGGCGCTACGCAAGGGATGACCAGAACGGGAAGAGTCTATACACCAGAGCATTTGGGAGAATCCAGTAAGCATGCTTCTAACAGACTGCCCGTTATTGAAACAAGCCCAGCTGACCTTTGGAGGAAAGTGCAAGCAAAAGAGTATTCAATCACAGATCATTTGAACAAGACTCCTGCTCAGATATCTATCCTGTTACTACTACATAATTCATAAGTTCACAGGAATGCTCTCTTAAAGGTGTTAAGCGAGGCATATGTACCTAACAAAATCATTGGTGGAGAAATGGCCGATATGGTGGGACAAGTGATGGAAAGTCACAAAATCACCTTCCACAAGGACGAGCTGCCGCCCTAGGGTTTGAATCATAACAGGGCACTACATATTACCATGCAATGTGAGGACAATTTCATTACCAGAGTTCTGACAGATGGGGGATCCAGTCTCAATATTTTCCCATTGACAACACTGAAGAGGCTGGGCAAAGGCCTGTATGAAATACAAGAAGAGACCATGAACTTGAAGGCATTTGACGGGTCTCAGAGGGCTACCATTGGGGAAATCAATCTGTGTTTACAGATAGGGCCTACATGGTTTGATGTCGAGTTTCAGGTGTTGGACATATCCGCATCCTATAATATATTATTGGGATGGCCATGGATACACGCCGCTGGGGCTGGGGCATCAACTTTGCATCAGGAAGTGAGGTTCGAGTGGAACCATCAAGAGGTGATTATCCATGGAGATGGGAGCAACCCGATTTACAACCGTCAGACTATCCCGATGGTTGAGAATAGAAGAAGGCTCGGGGGAGAAACTTATCATCACATCGGGCGGGTCAATGCAATTGAGAAAGATAAGTGGTGGAGCAGCAAGATAGAAAGTATACTAGCGTGGAGAGGATATGAACCTGGCAAGGGTCTTGGCAAAAACCTTCAGGGTATCTCCAAGCCAATACAGTTAAAATGTCATGGTACAACCTTTGGGCTAGGGTATCAGTACACCTGGCAAGAATACAATGATTGGTCATCACTGTGGCGTGCTCTGTACTATCCACTTGAGCAGCATGTACCACAACTGAGTCAAAATTTTTAGCAGACCGACATCATATGGGGATCAGAGGAGGAAGAAGCAATGGCCGCCTTGAGGAACTTGTTCCTAGAGGATGATGACATGGACTGTTCTGTAATTGTCGAGAAGGAGGATGAGGAAGGCCCTACCATCCGAGCTGTGAAGAAAGGATCATTCCTCAAGAATTGGACTGCCAGACTATCCAGGGCCCGACGAGTCCAGGGGTAGCAAGGCTGAACAACAGTGTTTATTTTGTTGTTTTTTAAGAAAATGATTTCCCTTTTTGCATTTGTTTTAAATAAAACCTCCAGCGTTCCAAAAACTTTGTTTAAATTATTGAAAATCGCTTTTATGTTTCAATGGATTGATATTTATTATTACCATTTTCTCTCATATCTTTATCTATACAGCATTACTATTTCCTATCTTGATGAACCAACAACTGTGACATGTAATGAAGCAACGCAACAGAAGGATAGTGATTCGGAGGAAGAAGATGTCATACTCGAGGAAATCATCAGAGAAGTAGAAGATTTTGAGAAAAATCCTAAGTCCAATCTGGATGAAACAGAAATAGTCAACCTGGGAGATTCTGAAACCGCCAAGGAGACCCGCATCAGCATTCACCTATCGTCTTCAGAAAAAGAAGAGTACACACAGTTCCTGAAAGAGTATGAGGACATCTTTGCATGGTCATACGATGATATGACCGGGTTAAGTACATCTATTGCGGCTCACAAGTTGCCCATAAACCCAATGTGTCCACCAGTAAAGTAGAAACTCAGGAAATTCAAGCCTGATATAATTCTGAAAATCAAAGAGGAGGTCACCAAGAAAATCAAGGACAAGGTCCTCAAGGTGGTTGAATACCCAACTTGGTTAGCCAACATCCTGCCAGTTCCAAAGAAAGATGGGAAATTCAGAGTCTATGTTGATTATCGGGATCTAAACAGAGCAAGTCCCAAGGATGATTTCCCGCTACCAAACATACACATTCTGATCGACAATTGTGCCAAGCATGAACTCCAGTCCTTTGTAGATTGCTTCGCCGATTATCATCAGATTTGGATGAAAAAAGAAGACACAGAGAAAACAACCTTCATTACACCATGGGGGGTGTACTATTACAAGATGATGCCATTCTGTCTAAAGAATGTTGGGGACACCTACATGAGGGCTATGAATACCATTTTTCATGACATGATGCATAGAGAGATCGAGGTGTATGTGGACGACATCATCATCAAATCCAAGAAAGCCACATATCATATAGCAGATTTGAGGAAGTTCTTCCACAGACTGCAGAAGTACAACCTGAAATTAAACCCTACAAAGTGTACATTCGGGGTCCCTTCCGGAAAGTTACTTGGGTTCATTGTCAGCCGCTGAGGGATAGAATTGGATCCATCAAAAGTCAAATCCATCCAAGAGCTGCCACCGCCGAAGAGTAAGAAAGATGTAATGAGTTTTCTAGGACGGCTAAAATACTTCAGCTGGTTCATAACCCAGTCCACAGTCATATGTGAGCCAATTTTCAAGATGTTGAAGAAAGATACTGCAACTAGTTGGACCGAGGATTGTCAAAGGGCTTTCGACAAGATCAAGGAGAACCTATCAACACCACCAGTTTTGGTGCCGCGAGCCAGGCAGACCTTTGCTACTCTACCTCGCAGTGTTAGATGGAGCCTTAGGCTGCGTTCTAGGACAGCACGACGAGACAGGGAGAAAGGAACAAGCTATCTATTACCTGATTAATAAATCCACTCCATATGAAGCGCGGTACTCTCTATTGGAACGTACCTGTTGCGCCTTAACCTGGATAGCTCAAAAACTGAGGCATTACTTCTGTACTTACATAACGTACCTCATATCAAGGATAGATCCCATGAAATATATCTTTCAAAAACCTATGCCCAGTGGCAAGCTGACTAAGTGGAAAATCCTGTTGAGTGAGTTCGACATTGTTTATGTAACTCAGAAAGCAGTCAAAGGACAGGCACTAGCAGATCATCTTGCTGAAAACCCTGTGGAAGGAGAATACAAACCCCTGAAAACGTATTTTGCCGATGAAGAAGTGATATTCATAGAGGAGGATATTGTTGAATCCTACGACGGTTGGAGGATGTTCTTTGACGGAGTGGAAAATTTCAAAGGAGTCGGTATTGGAGCTGTCTTGGTATCGAAAACTGGCCAACATTATCTGGTATCTGCTAAACTCATATTTTCCTGCACCAACAACATGGCAGAGTATGAATGTTGCATCCTAGGACTCAACATGGCCATCAACATGAATATTCAGGAGTTGTTGGTAATCGGCGATTCAGATTTGTTTGTGCACCAAGTATAAGGAGAATGGGCCACCAAGAATTCCAAGATACTACCATATCTACACCATGTGCAGGAATTGAGAAAGAGGTTCACGAAGATAGAGTTTCAGAATGTTCCGAGGGTTCAGAACGAGTTTTCCGATGCATTGGCCACTTTGTCATCAATGATACAACATCCAGACAAGAACTTCATTGATCCTATCCCAGTAAGGATCCATAGTTAGCCGGCATATTGTGCTCATGTTGAAAAATAAACAGATGGGAAGCCTTGGTTCCACGACATCAAAAGGTATCTAACAAAAGGGGAATACCCGGAGCATGCAAACCATACTCAGAAACACGCGCTTCGGAGGTTGTCCAAAATTTTCTTCCACAGCGGAGGAACCCTATATAGAAGAACTCCTTGGGATTGTTGAGGTGCATAAATGCGAAAGAAGCTTCTAAGTTGCTAGAAGAGATACATGTCGGAACTTGTGGCCCGCATATGAATGGTTTTGTCTTGGCCAAGAAGATACTCAGGGCCGGTTATTTCTGGATGACCATGGAGCCAGATTGCATCTGGTATGTCCAAAAATGCTACCAATGTCAAGTACATGCAGATATGATCAAAGTGCCGCCAAATGAGCTCAATGCAACAAGCTCACCTTGGCCATTCGCCGCCTGGGGAATGGATGTCATTGGTCCAATCGAGCCCACCGCCTCAATTGGGCATCGGTTCATCTTGGTAGCTATTGATTACTTCACCAAATGGGTCGAAGCAGCATCTTACAAGGCAGTGACTAAGAAAGTCGTGGCAGATTTTTTCCACGACTGGATTGTTTGTCGATTCGGAGTTCCGGAGTCCATCATCACTGACAATGCCGCCAATCTCAATAGAAATCTGATGAAAGCCATGTGTGAGACCTTCAAAATCAAGCACAAGAATTCCATAGCCTATAGACCTCAGATGAATGAAGTTGTAGAAGCCGCCAACAAGAATATCAAGAAGATATTGAGAAAGATAGTAGAAAATCACAAACAATGGCATGAGAAGCTACCATTTGCTTTACTGGGATACCGTACCACATTCCTCACATCAACTGAGGCAACTCCCTACTTACTGGTTTACGGTACTGAAGCTGTTATTCCTGCCGAAGTGGAGATTCCTTCTTTGAGGATTATACAGGAAGTTGAGCTCAGTGATGCAGAATGGATAAGGAACCGTTATGAGCAGCTATCTCTCATAGATGGAAAGAGGACGAATACATTATGTCACGGCCAGCTTTATCAAAACAGAATGTCAAAAGCTTTCAACAAAAGGGTCAAGCCAAGACAGTTCACATCGGGGCAGCTGGTGTTGAAAAAGATCTTCCCGCATCAAGATGAAGCCAAATGGAAATTCTCTCCCAACTGGCAAGGTCCTTACACGGTTCATAGAGTATTGACGGGAGGAGCCCTCATACTCGCAAAAATGGACGGAGAAGTCTGGGCAAAACCAATCAATTCAGATGCAGTCAAGCGATACTATGTGTAATTGTTTGTGTTTTCACAAATAATGTAAATTGAACTATGCTCGACCTGATTCCGGTTTAAGAGGGGATACGTAGGAAGCCCTGTGGGTTTGGTCACAATTCAATAAAAAAATTATTTTCCCCACCATCAAAAACTGGGGCAGAATTTTGAGGAGGACCCTAAAAATTCAGAAGCAAGTTCAGCCGATCACAACATATACAGTAGTCAGAAATGTTTGTCCGTCTAACTGGGGCAGAATTTTGAGGAGGACCCCCAAAATTCTACGGCAGGAGAAGTCACAATGTCTTGGATCGTGTCACAGACACTGGTTCATCTAACCAATTTTCTAAATAACATATTTTTTACTATGACTTTGAAAACTACGCATGCTTGCTTTTGAAATAACTCTGTTTAGAAAACACTACCCCCAATGATTTGAACTGGATCTTCAGACCGAGCAAATCAAGTCAAGCAAGCCAATGGAGGCACGAACCGACCTCCCCTCTCACAGAACTCACAATTTTTCTTTGAACGCAGGAACGATGAATATGCACACCTCGGAATCACAACCTTCATGACAACTGCGATACTAAATCTACTGCCCAAGAATACTTTGCTATCATCTGCTATTTTCTTTATCTGCATGGGACTAAGCCTTGTCCCGAATATTTGCATGAGACTAAGCTCTGTCTCCATCTGTCTGAGGCTAAGCCCTGCCTCCATATTTGCATAAGGCTAAGATCTTCCTTCACTTGCATGGGACTAAGCCATGTCCCGAATCTTTCATGAGACTAAGCTCTGTCTCCATCTGCATGAGGCTAAGCCCTGCCTCCATATTTGCATAAGGCTAAGCTCTACCTTCACTTGCATGGGACTAAGCCCTGTCCCAAATCTTGCGTGAGAGTAAGCTCTGTCTCTATCTGCATGAGGCTAAGCCCTGCCTCCATATTTGCATAAGGCTAAGATTTGCCTTCACTTGCATGGAACTAAGCCATGTCCTGAATCTTGCATGAGACTAAGCTCTGTCTCCATCTGCATGAGGCTAAGCCCTGCCTCCATATTTGCATAAGGCTAAGCTCTGCCTTCACTTGTATGGGACTAAGCCATGTCCCGAATCTTGCATGAGACTAAACTCTGTCTCCATCGTCATGAGGCTAAGCCTGCCTCCGTCTGCATAAGGCTAAGCTCTGCCTTCACTTGCATGGGACTAAGCCTTGTCCCGAATCTTGCATGAGACTAAGCTCTGCCTCCATCTGCATGAGGCTAAGTCATGCCTCCATATTTGCATAAGGCTAAGCTCTGCCTTCACCTACATGGGACTAAGCCATATCCCGAATCTTGCATGAGACTAAGCTCGGTCTCCATCTGCATGAGGATAAGCCCTGCCTCCATATTTGCATAAGGCTAAGATCTTCCTTCACCTGCATGGGACTAAGCCCTTTCCCGATCTTGCATGCTCTGTCTCCATCGGCATGAGGCTAAGCCTGCCTCCTCTGCATAAGGCTAAAATCTGTCTTCATCTTGCATGGGACTAAGCCCTGTCCCACATCTTGCATGAGTTTAAGCTCTACCTCCATATTTGCATGAGGCTAAGCTCTGCCTTCTATTTGCATTTTTGTCGAGACTAAGCGATGTCTCTCCGAAACTACCTATTTTGCTCTTCTTTCGGGCTAAGCTTTGCCCTCAATCTCACAAGACTAAGCCTTGTCTTGTTGCCCTTAACATCATGTCGCATCTCATGGGCTAAAATATCGCCAACTTGTCCAAAGGCGTCATAGTCTAAAGGCATCATCCTCATAGCTGGAAGACACCATGTCATGGCTTGAGGATCTCTCAAATTTGCATATTATTATTCAAAGGCGTCATGGTTCGGAGGCATCATTTTCATGGCCCGAGAACATCATTTCATGGCCTGCGAATCCCTCATTAAACAATTCATGGCCCAGGACGTCATGGTCTAAGGACGTCATCCTCAACCGTCCAAAGACAATTCTCATGGTCCGAAGGGAATCTACATCATGTTTAAATTTCCGCACAAATATATGTTTGTAGAATCTTTTAATTGCAGGTGACCCGATGAGTAACCGTTATCTCAGCAGGAGACATCCGCTCCAGTTTCTACGAACTATCTCAAACATGACCACTCACCATAACAATTTTTCTCACCTATCCTGAAATCTCGTGTCCGTCCTTGTGGTAACTTCATCGGTATACTCCCCCGATGAATCCAGAACTACACACGGCCTGATTCCTGTAAAACCAGGGATATGTAGGCAGCTGAGAAACCAGAGTGCTAATCACTCAAACCATCTCGCTTGGTCAAAATTGGCCATCATATCTTTACCCGACAACTCTTTTATCCTTCCCGAGTAAAGAGGGGCAGTAGTTGATACCCAATTTTTTCCTATAATATTTTTTAAATGCATATATACCTTCAAAACTATGCATTAGCATCAATTAATATTTTTCCATAATTTCTACATTTTTAAATTAATTTATCCCAGTACTTTATTTATATAAATAATTACAAAATTGCATCACAAACGACTTTATAGCATTTCATGATTTAATTCTGCTATTTATATTCATATTAAGTTCAAATTATTTCACAAATGGCCAGATTTACACCTTTTGGTTACAATTGCAATAGCTTTGCAATTACAGCCCATGCATACATTATTGTGTTATTTTACCAGAAAATGGCTCATTGTATTTTTGGAATATTGAATAGTTATTTTAAAACATTTCTATGCATGAAAATTATTTTTTATAATTTTTTAATTATTTTTTGCTCAAATACTTGGGTATTTAATAAATGGCCCCTTTTGTTTTCATACTTAACCCTTCAAACCAGCCCAAAGCCCCTTTTAAAATTAGCTTAAACACTTAAGCCCAAATTCACACCTGCCCGACCCAATACCCCAATTCAATCATGACCGTTAATCATCCAGATCAACGGTCCATATTCCCTTTTCCATAATTAAACCTAGACCTAACCCCCCCAAACCCTCTCATTCTCTCCCTTACCCGCGGTCATCACCTCCCTATTCTCTCAACTCTCTCGACCTAACCCTAGTTCTAAATGTCGTCACTGGCGTATATCTCATCTCTATGGTTCTCCTATACCTTCTCCGGCCAGTCATGGCCTTCTAAACACCATGGCTCTTTGACTTCCCAGATCCTTGAGAAGATCTCAAGGAACCCAACCGGTTCAGGTTTGAAACTTTGCTTATTAGCCTGTCTCAGGCCATTTTTTCGACTGTGAGTAAGAATTTCCTCTTGTTTTGTTACGAATCTATGGTCTCTTGACCTATTCTCTCATATCTACTACTTTTCTGAAAACCCTAGTCCGATACTATCAATCCTTCTCAGATATGTATAGATCTGAGATGAATCGAGCACAATTACATGTTTTCCTTTGAAAATCTCTAGTTTAACTGATTATTCTGACTCTTCCTAAACTAGGGTTCATCCCAAGTTGTTTTTCAAAGGTTTTTTCTGACTCCTAAGTGTTTGATTAATTGTTCTTTCATTTTCGTGACTGATTTGTGCAAAAATACTTAAACCTCAGTTGATTTTGTGTGATACACAAATTTTTCCAAACTTTGCTTCGATTTTGGGTACTTTCTGTGTTACCAGTCGTATTACTTTGCTCTATTTGTTGGACTTGAACATTTTTCCTTGATTAAATCTATTATTTTTGTGGTTTTTCCCTAATTAACCTCTGTTAGGTTTCGAACCTGCTCTTTCCGGCTCCGTTTTATGTTTCTGTGAGGTTTTACTTAGTCTAATTTCTATTTATGGAAGTAGAGTAATTCTTTCCGGAAATCAGTGTTATTTTGAAATTTTTGCTAATTGCTTTACTCCGTTAAAGATTCGTATGCATAAATCTTATTTGTTTCCTTGTTTATGAATTTAGTTGGTCGTCTATGACTTAACTGATTGCCCGAATAATTTTGTGATTGTACTGATCCTTTATTTGGTATGATTGGGATTCTTGTCTTAATTAAACTCCCATGTTATTACCACTTGATCAGTTACCCCTAATTAAGAGAGGTCTATTCCGAACCCTTATGTGATTGGATTCTGTGACTTTATGATTTCCTTAATTGACTGAATGCTGATTCCTTTACCTTATTTGTTCTACTCTTAAATTTTTATATATACACTCTTGTTTTTCCTCTCAACACACGGACAATAGTTCAAACACACACGCACACAAACTTTCTCTCATCTCTCTTTCTGCTACTTGTATTCATTACTTGTTTAGCCGGCTGAAAGCCAAGGCTAGACTGTCAAATCCTGCCTACTTCACCTTCTGTCTTTGCTTCCTTAACTGGTATGTTCCTGCTTTTAATGCCATTAATTCTACTATGAAGTTTATTTCTATATGATTATCTGGGGATCTATTCATGTTAATATCCATGTCTTTTCTGCATTAGACTAAACGCTTATGTCCCTAATATTATATTCTTTCTTTTTTATTGTTTGATCGGTATGTTTAATTTCACCTTTCTTGTTTATTGCTGTAATAAGCATGTTTACTTTAGTTTAAGTACTCCCATCTTTCATGTTTACTTCCTTCAACCAGCATGCGTACTTTTGTGTCTCAGACTCCTATCTAATTGACTTTAATTGGCATGACTAATTCTGTGTAGTTAGACTCTTGTGTTTAGCATGACCATTCCTACACTTAGTTTATGTGTTTTACTGTCGATTGTTGTTAGTTAACATGACTACTTTAGCATTAAGCCTGGTTGTTAGACCTATATTGTTCTTGCCGAGACACTAGGTCAGTATGTTGTTGTGGATTTGATTGTTGTAGAAACCCTTGCCTATTCCATGAATCTGTTACTCAGTAAGCTCTCACTCTTATCATGTTCTTGTGTGTTTCTGATTCCTGTGTCCCCGGCCCCTGCTCCTTTTTTTGTAACTGTTTGTTCACCTAGAACTAGTTTGACAAACTAAAGTTGAATCTGAGCAATGTGATGCTTTTGTGACCATATTGTTGTTTGTTGAACCTTCTTTTCCTTCAAAATGTTTTTCAACATATCTTTTTTTACTCCTAATATGTTTTCCCAAAATGTGTCCATTCTTAAAGTATTTTCTTACTCTTAAATGTTTTACTTCTCTACTGCTGTCCAAAAGTTATTCCAACTATGTCAAGCACTCTCATTCCTGCTCTTAGATTACTTAAGTTATGCCCCTCCATTGTGTATACTGCCTAGGAATCCATGAGATTCCTCTGAACTCTGGCACCTGGGGCTGGCCTTTTCCACACTGCACATAATCACTTCCCTTTTCAAAGGATCTTGGTGTGAGCATTGCTCGGGATCCCTGAGGTCCTTAGGGAACTTTGACACACCAGGACACCCTATTGGCTATGAGACTTTGGCATCCTGGACTGTTTTGAGGGCCTGGTATTTCCAGCTTCACTTTGGGCCTATCTTAGGCTCCCTATAGCATAGCTTATATTTATTATGTAATTCATTTATTTATGGTCTGTAATAATTCCCTTTGTAAAAAGATATTTGGGAAATTAGTAAAGGGGAGGGATTCGTATATGGATTTTTGTAGGGAGACCGGGTAGAAATCATGCTCTAGGTTTATATTATGTTTGCTTGCATTAGAAATTCTGCATTTAGGTCTATGTTGTGTTCACTTGCATTAGAAATCATGCTTTAGGCTCATATTATGTTATTCGCATTAGCAATCATAATTAGGTTTATATCATGTTTACCATGATTTTAGATCACCTGGTATACTAGGCAATGTTATAGGCTCATTACTTTATTTGTTGCGGAATTCCGCTTCTGCATAATCATGATCACCTAGAAATTCTGTTATTAAGTTACCATTGCAGTTCTGCTTAATAAAAATGTACATCCTTGGTGTGCATTAGAAATCCTATTTTAGGACTATGTTTGTATTTGTTTTACATCATGTTTACATCGCCTAAGTCAATAACCGTCCTGTATATACGAGTGTTTAAAAGCAATTTCAGCACCTAGACAAGCATGTTTATAGGATGTATTAAAACTCAAATTGTTTATTTTCCTTTAGTCAATTTCCAAAGTTTTGTTTGCATTTTAGACAACACGTTATAGGGTATCTCTGAACCACGTCTAGGCAAGCTTATAGGTAATTAAGGCCTTACAAATTTGTAAAACTATGTTTTCTTTGTGACTGCCCAGATTCAACAGGTTCTAAAATCAGTAGGCAAACTGATTAGGTCTTTACCGCTTCGCCTTAACATGATGTTGCACATTCTATGTTTGTCATGCTCACTTAGATATTATGTTTTAGGGCCTTTTTCTGAAACATCTGAAATCTTGATGTTTGATACGTGCTAATTGCCTGTTTATTTGTGGAGGTAAACATGGGCCCTTAGTTGTTATCTTACTTGACAGTCCTGTTTGTTCTTTTTTGTCGCTTAGATTTTCCTTTTTAAACACTTTAGGAGAGTCTAGAACTGCCTAAAAATAGAGGTTCTAAACACCTCCAGGACCACAAGGAAGGTACGGGTAATGCACTCTTAGAGTTCGTTTAATTAAAACCGCTTATACAACCGCTAAGGGGAGGTTAATCGCGTAGTAAAAAGATATGATGACCTGTGCGCTAATGTCACGTGTAACCCCTCTAGTTGAGGAAGGATTACTGGCATTGTACGGATGTGATCCTATAGGCTAATAACTTAGGACTCCCCTATCTTACGTACATATGTGTGCTTAGACTACTTATCTGTTAAACGACTAATTTACTAAGTAAGTTTGGTCGGGACCCACCATTGTGGACCTCGAGGGGTGCCTAACACCTTCCCTTCAAGGTAATTTCAAGCCCTTACCCAATATCTGGTAACGTAGACTGGTTTCATGAATTACTTGCATTAGGTGACCTAACGCATCATAAATATGTTAGGTGGCGACTCTTCACTTTCCATACCCCTCTCCCAAAAGGAAGGGAGTTGTCCCAAATGAATGTCGAAACCCGATTCCTCGAGGAAAAAAAAAGGGGGTGCGACACACCCCGACCAACAAAATTTTCTCTAAAGCTTACAACCTGTTAGGCAAACACCTAGGTGGAATTCACAGTCCTAGGCCTTTTACATATTTGATAAACAACAACAAAAATATTATTCTCTAATTTTATATTTTAGAATTGCAAACCTTAGCATAATTTTAGAAGTAAAAACAAACAACTATTTTGTGGAAGTGCAACTTAGACAATTCACGAGCTTAGTCCAAATATATACCACTAATCCCATCTACGCTCCCTGTGGATTCGATCCCGACTCCTAGTTGGGTATTATTATTGCATTCGACCATTTAACAACGCCGAATAGAGGTGTGACTTGGACGAGATCGTGTGTGTGTGTGTGTATCACATATTTATAGTTTTCTTTAATTTTGTGCAATTTTACATGTTTTTAAATATTACTGTAAGTATATTATTATATAAAACATTAAAAATTAAATACATATAGGGCTTACGCCCCGTGCCTCGGGGCTTACGCCTCGCTGAGACATATGTAAAATGCCTCGCCTTATGCCCACGCCTTTTAAAACACTACTCTCAACCTTGTACAAAATGCTCTCTCAGGTTCTGGGTCAAAATCATGTAGTCTATCCTGGCTTCTAACCCGTCACATTCAAGCAAGTTACCTGAGATTGAACACCCAGCCAAAAAGAAGATTAAAAGCTAAACTCGATGAGTAGTAAAAGTTTAATGTAGTAAAATAATTCTAAGTCCCTGGTAACGGTGCCAAAAATATGTTGCCCAAAATCGCACATGCAAGTATACGCGGTCAATCAAGTAATAAAGAGTGAGTAGAGTATTGTTCCCATACGGACTTATGATTAATCATTAACTAAATCAAGCATTTTCTACTTTATCGAGTCAAGAAAAATCTCAAGGGGTTCTTGTTTGATTAATTCTACTAATGATAATTGCAAGTAAAAGAAAAACTAATGAACTAGCACACTTAGCGCGAAGGGTTGAATTCAACGAGAAATAATATTCCAGGGTTATGGCTGGCTAACAATCCTGTTGAATTCTTCAATCGACTCGACTCATTATTTTATCTGGGTTATTAACCTGCAAGGATAATAATACTTGTAGAAATTTGACAACTTCTACTCGTCTATTCAATTTATTCTAAACCATATACTTCTACGAGATTAGAGATAAAAAGAACGCATTAATAATTTCTTGCACAATTGTCTAAGCACGGCGAATATGTATATTTCTATCTATATTTGCAAATCAATTCCCCAATGACTATGTTCAAGATCGCGCTTTATTCAATCCTATTGCAATCAAGAATTACCTCTTTCAAGTTCAACCCAAGATTCATATATAGGATTTCATTGTTAGCTAAGCAATAAAATAATAAACTTGGGATATGAATAAACAACCCAATAAGATTAATTAACTCGGAAAATCAATATCGAATATCAACATTCATGTAAATCCATAACCCTAGAACGAATGAGTTTAGCCACACATAGTCATAGTAGCAATCTCAAATAATTCCCAACATACATACAAATCAATAAAAGAAGGAAAAACTAAGAACTCAAGACGGATTTCGTGGTTTCCAAACTTTGTGATGGTTTTTTTTCGCTTCCTCGTGTATTAGATGACATAAAAGAGGCGTTATTAGCGTATATATTGCATACAGAAGTCGTGGGCGAAAGTTTTCCTTTTCCTAGTCCGAATCAGCTTCAGGGATTGATGCTGAGGTGGATACTTCACTGTGATGACCCAAAGAGTCATGTTATAAATTAAGACATTATTCCAGGCTCATTAGCCTTAAAAATATTAATTTTAATTACCTCGATTTGTGTGCACTATCCGGGCGTAAAACCGAAAAGCTTTCATGTGAAAATATGAGAAATAGTAATTTTGGAATTTAAAATTTGGTTTTAGTTGACTTTGTTCAACATTTTGAATAAACGAAGCCGGATCTATGTTTCGATGATTCCGGGAGGTTCGCAGTAAAATATGCGACTTGGGCGTATGCCTGGAATTGGATTCCGAGGTCCCTAGCCTTAAAAATCAGTTTTTGAAAGAAATTATTTTGCTGGATTATTAATGAAATAAAGTAATGAATTAATGTTTGAAGCCGTTGGTATCGGGCCCATATTTTGGTTCCGGAGCCCGATATAGGTTTGTTATGATGTTTAAGCCTTATCTCTGAAATTTAGTGAGAATCGGAATTTACTTGACGTGATTCGGACGTCCAAGTCCGTATGATATTTTTAGATGGATGTTATTTTCATGATTTGACACACGAGCAAGTCGTATGATATTTTTAGACTTGCGTGCATGTTTGGTTTGGAGCTCCGAGGGCTCGGGTGAGTTTCGAGTAGGCTACGAGATATTTTAAACTTAGAATTTTCTACTGTCTTTCTGCTACTGGTGCACAGTCAATTTATTCTTCGCGTTCGCGTGGCCTCACTTGCGAACGCGTAGAGTAAAAACTTCACTAGGGTTATTTTGTTCTATACGAATGCGTGACCTTGGACGCGAACGCAAAGCACTGGGGGGTACCCTTCGCGAACGCGGGCAGGCCTCACGCAAACGCGGTGAGTTAAGTGGGTCTGGGGGAGGGGAACCCATTTGTTCTATGAAAATGTGCCTGGTGGGCCGCGAACGCGAAGGTTACTAGGCCAGAACGCTATGCGAATACGGCAGGCCCATCACGAACGCGATGAAGGCCTGCCCAGCTATATAAAATCAATTTTAAAAACGAGCAGAACCTATTTTCTCCATATTTTCAAACTACAAAGACCTAGAGGCGATTTTCTTCACACAAATTCATCTCCAAGGTGTTGCTAAACAATCCTAAACTCTTCTCTTTCAATTACACAATGTTTTTCATCACTTTTCAATAAAAATTAAGAATTTTCATGGTAGAAATTGAGAGTTTGGGTAGAATTAGGGAATTTTGTAAAAATCAAATTTTGACCTCGAATTGGGGTCGGATTTCGAAACTAATTGCATATTCGGGCTCGGGGGTGAATGAGTAAACGGAATTTGGTCCGAACACCGAGTTGGGACCAATCAGGCCCAAGGTCGGGTTTTAACTTTTTTTAGGAAAACAATGATTTTTCAGTAAATTTAGTTCCTTTAGAATAAATTAATGATATTAAACTAATTATGATTAGATTTGAGCGGGTTAGAGGCAAATTCGAAGGGAAAACCGGTAATTGAGCAGTGAGTGGCCTGCGAATTTGAGGTAAGTGCTTGGTTTAACCTTAACTTGAGGGAATAGGAATCCCCAACTTAATTGCTATGTGAAATTACATGTGTGTGGTGTATAGGTGAGATGACGAGTATCTATGCACCCCCAAATTATCTGCTTAACATGATCCCTTTCCCCATTTTCAATTAATTGCTTACGGGCTTAATTTTTTCATGATCATTGATGTTTATATGTCTATTTGGATTCGTTAACTTTGTTAAGTATTGTTACAAGTATTTTTGAAGTGTTGTGTATGCGGCTAAAATCGGAGAGCCCGATTTTATGATCAAAATGGCGGTTCATGACATCGGGGAGGCATGTCGAGGACTCTCCACGCTCGACCTCGAGGGAGTGTAAATCAAAGACCATCATGGAAAAGAGGGAAATTCCCAAAAGGCACGTGGTTAAAGCTGACCAAGTACGCAAGATAGTAAAATCCCGTACCGTGGCATTAAATGGTTGTACCAGCCGTCTATCTTTGTAATAATTACACATGTACTATGTTAGGATTCTCCCTCTTATATAAAGGGGACCCTTTTCATTTTATAAGATACATGATATTCAATACAAGAACAAGAACATTCTCTGCTCTTTAACTCAAACATTATCTACAATTGTTCCATTGATTTATTGCCTTTCATTTATTGTGTTCATTAATTGCTCTTCATTTATTACTCGTTATTGATCATAAAGAGGCCATCTTCGAGGCCTTCAATACTGTTGTGTACTCCCCGACCACCCTCTGTCAAGCTTTCGATCTCGACCTCGAGGCCTATTTCGACCAAGCTCGAGACCCCGTCTCTCACCTGCTCGGGTTGCACAATCTCATTATCCTTCGCTCTTATCTCATTTTCTTACCACTCGCTTAGCATCTATTGCCCAAACAACTGGTATTAAAATAGATCACATATTTTTAGAACCACAAAATAAAATATAATTGTAATTACCAGTTTCAAGGTAAACAGTTTGGCTCCCACCGTGGGGCTAAAAATAATAGTGATTATTTTAGTACTGGTTTTCTAAAAACACAAGTTATCCTTTACACTTTTTCTTGTCCAAGAATCTTCAATTTCAGTTCAGAAAATGTCTAACTCAGTGAACGCGCATGAAACAACGGTCCTGAGGATCATGGAGAGAACGACGCAGTTGCTTCAGGTGTCGGTGTACCATCGCAAAACCCTAAGGGGGAACCAGTGCAAATCCACTTCGATGAAGGTTCACACAATGCTCAACATGTCGATGTAAGCTCGCATACGGACGGGAGTGTGTGCGAATGAGACTAGCATGAAGCCCAGAGAGACCCTGCTCAAAAGGAAAGGGAAGTTAGCTTTCACGTCATTTTTGAGATGTTGCAAGCACAACATGTGGATATTTCTCGGCTAAAAATCCATCAGAGAACTCCAAGCACAGCACCACCAGAAACGGCTCCTCGAGTCGAACAAGTACCAGAAAGGTCGAGCAATAATGGGTCAGCAGCTGACCCCGCTATTATGAAGATGCTAGAGGACCTCACAAAGAGGATTGAATCAGGCGAAAAGAAGATAGAAGCTAACGATAAAAAGGTGGAAACCTATAATCGAGGATTGATTAGATTCCAGGCGAAACCCCCGATTCTGAAAGGTGTAGATTCAAAGAAGTTCGTGAAAAATACATTTCCATCAAGTGCGGCTCCGAAGCCCATCCCGAAGAAATTCAAAATGCCCGATCTCCCGAAGTACAACGGGACCTCGGACCCCAATGAGCACATTATTGCTTACACTTGTGATGTGAAAGGGAATGACCTAAGCGATGACGAGATTGAATCCGTCTTATTGAAAAAATTTGGAGAAACACTATCCAAAGGGGCCATGATGTGGTATCATAACCTGCCCCCGGACTCGATTTCGTTTGCCATGATGGCAGACTATTTTGTGAAGGCACATGTTGGTGCCATCAAGGTCGCTACAAGGAAGTCTGATGTCTTCAAAATCAAACAAAGAGAGAATGAGATGTTAAGGGAGTTCGTATCCCGCTTCCAATTGGAATGGATTGAATTACCTCCGGTCTCCGACGATTGGGCAGTACAAGCCTTCGCTCAGGGCTTGAATGAACGAAACACTATAGCTTCAAAGCAGTTGAAGCAAAACTTAGTCGAGTATCCCGCCGTAGTTTGGGTAGATGTACACAACAGGTATCAATCGAAGATCAGAGTCGAGGATGACCAATTGGAAGCCCCCTCAGGCTCGGTGTATCCCAGCAGGCTCTTAACAAAGGAATCGAGGCTTCCAGAAAGAGAGTCGATGCCAAGCAAAGAAAGGTATCAACCGTATATAAAAAATCGGAGAAATATCCCGAGACGCAACATACCTCGAAGTGACCAAAGGATAGATCGAGGCTAGAATCCTCAGGGAATCTCGAATAAAGCAGGATTTGACAGGCACACAGGGTCAGTGGAGGCACCCCAGCTATCTCAGTACAACTTCAACATCGATGTTTCAGACATCGTATCGGCCATAAGTAAAATAAGGGACACTAGGTGGCCAAGACCCGTGCTATCAGATCCTTCGCAGAGGAACCCTAACTTGATATTTGAATATCACGGTACCCACGGTCATAGGACTGAGGATTACAGACAGCTTTGAGAAAAGGTGGCCCGACTGATTAGCAAAGGGCACCTTCGAGAGTTCCTCAGTGACCGAGCTAAAAACCAATTTCAGGAAAGAGAGTCGAACAGTAAAAATGAAACAGAAGAACCACAACACGTCATCCACATGATTATTTGAGGAGTCGACGTCCCTCAGGGACCCGTTTTCAAGCGAATAAAAGTATCCATCACCAGGGAAAAACGAACTCGGAGCTACATACCTGAAGATGCTCTTTCATTCAGCGAAGAGGACATCGAGACCTTGTCTCAACCTCATAATGACACACTGGTAATTTCTTTTCTTTTAAATAAATTTCAAGTTAAATGTGTGCTCGTGGATCCAGGTAGATCGGCCAATATAATTAGGTCAAGGGTGGTAGAGCAACTCGGATTGCTCGACCAGGTCGTGCCCGCCTCCCGTGTCCTCAACGGATTCAACATGGCGAGCGAGACAACGAAAGGGAAAATCATCCTCCCAGTCAGCGTGGACGGTACAATTCAAAATACCAAGTTTCATGTCATCGAAGGTGACATGAGGTACAATGCATTGCTTGGAAGGCCATAGATTCACAGTATGAGGGAGGTGTCGTCAACCCTTCATCAAAGGATGAAGTTTCCTATGAAGGATGGATTAAAAACAGTGTACAGAGAGCAGCACGCAGCAAAAGAAATTTTTGCAGTGCACGATGTGGCACCGGCACCGATACCTTCTACATCGAATGAGCCAAAGAACAAGCAAACGGCCGAGCATCGATCACAAGCCACATTCTCGAATGAACGAATAAAGGACCGTGCCGCGTCCTCGGAACGAGTGACTGAAGCATATCGAGGCATGAACGCCACCACAGTTAAGGTACAACGCTCTCCCTCTTTCCTTCACATTTTACACTAACCTATGTGCAGGTGTTCAGTTGAAAGGAATCGAAGCACCCTCCTCCTCGAAGGCCTTAGGTTTTAAAGCATGTGTTCCGCTCTTTTTCCCTCATGTCAGATTTTATCCTAAATGGGTTTTAGCGACGAGGTTGTTAACGAGGCAACGTCCATATGCTACCTAAGGAGAACTCACAAAGTATTCAAGGCTTCTCTTCGATCAACCTCAAATACTGAGGGGCATCCCCTCGGGAGATCACCTCCTCAAAGAAACTAAAATATGCCAAAGAGGGTCTCGATATGAGAACAATGTATAGGACCAAACGGTCGAATGAACCGTGTCCACATAGAATAATCGAACCCTCGATGGTGAAAAAATGTATACTGGTACCAAATAATAGGAGGAGAATCTTTTATCATCAAAACACTTCGCGCGTCAAAGAAGTTTTCTATTTTCACAAGAAACGGCCCCAGGGCCAGAAATTTCCCAAACACTCGGGGACTGACACCAAAAACTTGAGGCCGTAAGACCTCAGGGCAAGCAACTTCGAGATCATAAGCCCTCCATGAGGCACCAATATAATCCCTTCATGAGTCAATATCTCATATGTAAGACCTCGACGAGACCTGCTCAAACTTGTAAGCCCTCAACAAGGCAACGTCAAATTTGTAAGACCTTAAAAAAGGCATAACCCGTACTCGGGGACTGTCCTTGACAGTCACCCCATCGAGTCATCAAAAACTCGAAGCCATAAGACCTTAGGGCCGGCAACTTCGAGCTCATAAGCCCTCCATGAGGCACCAATGTAAGCCCTCCATGAGGCAACATCAGCAATGTAAGCCCTCCATGAGGCATTATCAACATTATAAGCGCTCCATGAGGAAATATCAACAATCTAAGACCTCGACGAGGCATGCTCAAACTTGTAAGCCCTCCACGAGGAAACATCAAAACTGTAAGACCTCCAGCAAGGCATGAATCGTAAGACCTCCACGAGGCAATATCAAATCTGTAAGACCTCAAGTAAGGCATGAACAAATTTGTAAGACCTTAAAAAGTCATAGTCCTGATATCAAAGTCAAGGCTATATATTCGAACTTGTAAGGTCCCTAAAAAGTCATATCCTCGATATAGACGCCGAGGCTATCTCACTCGGGGACTAAAAGGCTACAGCCAAATACAATGACCACCATTATAAGGCTTCGGCTATCACAACCCCAAATCACAACTGGCCGTGATGGCGCCTATCGTGATACTAGGCTAGCCAATTTACTGAAAATAATGAAATAATTTTCCATTTAATACATCAAATATCCGAATTTTCATAATAATTCTGTTTCTTAAGCATTTCAAAACAATAAAAATGATTAGAACATCTAAACACAGTCCCAACATCCGGAGTCAACCGTCATGAGCATCTAAGAGGTGATATAGTCTAATACAAATCCTTACTACAACAAGTCTGGGAATGTAAAGTAATATGACAGAGTAGGAAGGAGAAAGAGTAGGCTGCGAACGCCGAGCAGCTACCTCGCAATATCCAAACAATGCTCCAAATAGGGTAGCTCAGCTATCACCCTGCCTCGGTACCTGAATCTGCACACAAGGTGCAGGGAGTAACGTGAGTACGCCAACTCAGTAAGTAACCAAAGTATCTAAAAACATGAGTGCAGTGACGAGCATTTAAACTTTACAGTTTCATAAAAATAAGTACAAGTAAAGGTAATAGATCAAGTCAAGAGTCCACATTTACCAAAGATTTTACAAAACTCCAGTTTGCCTTTTTTTAAAAACTTGTATGAAACATTAGTAAACATTTATCAAAGAGGCTCAGTGTAAATATTAGTGAAAACATTAGTTTCATAAAAATATCCGCCACTCGGGCACAGTGTCGCTCACAAATAAAGCCTTTCAGGCAAGCCTCTTAGTCACTCGTGACTCTACTCTCATAAATCAATGCTCACACTCAGCACTCTCACTCATCAGGTACCATATAACAATTCTTGCGGCCTGCCTGATCCAATACGTATATATATACATATATATTGTCGTGGCACGCAGCTCATTCCATATATAATGTATATTGTTGCGGCGTGCATCCCGATCCATATAACATACGTTGCGGCGTGCAGCCCGATCCATATAACATACGCTGCGGCGTACAGCCCGATTCATATAATAGTCGACTGCGCTCACTGGGGGTGTACAGACTCCTGGAGGGGCTCCTTCAACCCAAGCGGTATATTGCTACGGCGTGCAGCCCGATACAATATATATATATTGCTGTGGCGTGCAGCCCAATCCATACATAATATATAATCTATATTTTGATATGGCGTGCAGCCCGATCCATATGTAATATATAACATATCTATTGTTGCGGCGTGCAACCCGATCCATGACCATCCTCTCATACTCGACTCTTGGCCTCATTACATATATATCGTTGTGGCGTGCAGCCCGATCCATAATTATCCTCACATACTCGGCTCTCAGCCTCATTCAGTCATCCTCACAAGCCAGTCGGGCAATACATCTCAACTCACGAGACTCAGCCCAAAATACTTCTCAGAGTTTCAAAATAGTGTGATAATAGTGAAAATAACAACAAGTGGTAAACATGACTGAGTTCACATGTGTTCTATCAGGATAGTGTGAGAATAGTGTAAAAATACCCATGATGGTCTAAACAAGTCGACACGAGGCCCCAAACATGGAAAATACCCCTGAGGGTCTAAACAGGTCGGCACGAGGCCCCAAACATGGTTCACAGCCCATAAACAAGTATAAATTTCCAAAATACAGGATGTCGTAAGGTTTCAAATCGAATACGCTGCTTAATAGTCGCTACGGGACGGACCAAGTCTCTATCCCTATCGGTGCACGCCCACACGCTCGTCACCTAGCATGTGCGTCACCTCATTTACCAGAACAATATCAAATACCAGGGTTTCATACCCTCAGGTTTAGAGTTACAATCGTTACTTACCTCAAAACAGCCCAAAAGCTACTCCGCGATGCTCTTTCCCCTTGAATCGGCTCCCAAAATCTCCAAGTCTATCACAAATCATACCAATAACATCAAAATATACTAGGGAGACGAACCTCAATCGAAAACTATCAAAATTAGGCACAATTCCCGAAACTTTCCAAATCCGGCCCCTGGGCCCACGTATCGGAATCCGATAAAAATTACATTACAAGAATCCTTATCCTCCCACGAGTCCGTACATACCAAGAACATCAAAATCGGGCCACAATTGCCCACTAAAATCACCAAAAGAAATTTCCAAATTTTTCCTCCCATTTTTCCCAAATTTTCTACTTAATTCCTCAAATTGCATGGTGAAAATCAAGACAAATTCATGAAATTGAACCAAAAATTATTGAAAAACACTTACCACAAGAATTCCACTGAAAATATTCTCCAAAATCTCCTTCCCCCGAACTCTCAAATGACAAAATGAGTTATGGCCAAGAACCCCCGAAATTAGAACTTAAACTGTCTGCCCAGACTTTTACTCTGTGCGATCACGGAAGAAAGAACGCGATCGTGAAGAACAAAATGCTGCCCAACCAAACTAACCATATGTGATCGCGACCAACTCTATGCGATCGCATAGAACAATTTCATCACCTCACTGCCACATGCACCCACACTGTGCGATCGCAGTAAGCCTCACGCGACCGCACTGCTCTGCCTCCTCCCACTACGCGATCGCAGACCATTCATTGTGATCGCATATAAAAAATTTATGTTGCCTCACCAAGAAGCCTATGCGATCGCAGCCTCACCCTTGCGACCGCATATAAGGAAACCAGACCAAGAAAAATACAGCAGCAACAGCAATCCTTTTAAGGCCAAAACACACTCTATTAACCACCCAAAACACACCTGAGGCCCCCGAGACCTCAACCAAACCTACCAACATATCCCATAACATTATTCAAACTTAGTTGAGCCTTCGAAACACCAAAAACAACGCAAAACACCAAAAATCACATCAAATTCAAGCCTATGAACTTTGAAACTTCTAAGTTTCGCCAATGATGTCGAAACCATCCAAAACACATCTGATTGACCTGAACATTTGCACACATATCCAAAATGACATTACGGACCTGCTCCAACTTCTGGAATTCCATTCCGACCCCTATAGCCTATTTTCTACTGCCAACCGGAAATCGCCAAAAACTAATTTTCGCCAATTCAAGCCTAATTCTACACCGGACATCAAAACCACAATACGAACACACTCCTAAGCCCCAAATCACCCAATGAAGCTATCTGAACCATAAAATCTGCATTCTAAGGTCGTTTACCAATAAGTCAACTTATGGTTAACTTTTCCAATATTGAACCAAGATAAGAGACTAAGTGTCTCATTTCTCTCCAAAAATCACTCGAACCTGAGCTAATCAATCTAACAAAACGTAATGAAGTTGAACCATATATAATGAAGGAGAAATGGGGGAAACGGGGCTAAACTCTCAGAACAACTGGTTGGGTTGTTACATCCAAACTAACGCGACTCGGAGACGTCCGACTGTCGCCATGAAATCACAGGCCTCCAATTACTTCGAAAAGAACTAGTTAAAGGTCGTACCGACCTAACCCATAAGAGCCAAGTCTCCAGCTACATTAAAGGTCGTACCGACCTAACGCGTAAGAGCCCAAGTTGCCAGCTACATTAAAGGTCGTACCGACCTAACGCGTAAGAGCCCAAGTCTCCAGTTACATTAAAGGTTGTACCGACCCAATGCGTAAGAGCCTAAGCGCCAGCCTAAAGAGCCTCAGGGCCGATTTAAAAACCTAAGGGTCGATGAGCTCGAGTCAAAACCCGACTCGAAGATTGAGCCCTAAAACGTTAACTAAAGCGCCTTAGGGCCATATGCGTAAGAGCCCAAATCGCCAGCTACATCAAAGGTCGTACCGACCCAATGCGTAAGAGCCAATGGGCCAATCTAAAAAAGCCTCAGGACCAATTTATAAATACAAGGGTTTTATTTCGAAGTCAAATTCATCGGGCTAATTATCGAGAAGCAAATCAGAAATACCAAAAAGAAATTATATATATGTGTGTTACAAATATACATTTACAATGCTCTCACAGAAGTTATATACAAAGGACAGGAAAGAAAAACCTAAACCACTCTCGGGACCAGCTCTCTCGACGGCCCCTCGGACCATCTCCCACAGCGGCCTTCAAATATCAGCATCGGCTCTAGAGGAAAGGAAAAACTTGGCGTCGATCTCATCCACCTTGGCCTGCTTTATCTCTTCCGAGAGGTCAAAGACCCTAGCATGAATCCCTTCGAGGGTCTCACTCCGAGACCTGCATCGGGCATACTCATTGCCCCTCCTCTCTCTGTCAAAGGCTCCCCTCAGCTCGTCCTGAGCATCAGCAGCATCTTTCAAATAAACGACCACTTTCTTATCAGCCTTTGCTTGAACTTCTTTAGTTTCAGCCCGGGCGTCCATGACCTCGGCCTTCATATTCAAAAGATCAGTCTCGAGCTTGACAATCCTGCTCGTCTGAATCGAGCTACTTTCTCGAGCATTGTGAAGCTATACCTCGAGGGCATAAGCCTTGGCCAAAGCATTCCTTTGGGTCGCAGCATGAACACCTATCTGCGCCTTCAGTGCATTGTATTCGGAATTGACTTGTTCGACTTCTCCCCAAAGGCGTTCCAACATTTCTGCTTTTCTCTGCAGCTGAAGCACCGAAACATTAGTTCTCGAATACGGGAGAGGAAGCGTGTACTCCCTCAATATGAGGATTACATGTTGCTCGAGATTGCCTTTGTAGTCTCGAATTTATTGCATCTCCGATCGAAGATGTATCAACTCTTTTGTCTTCTTGTTGCAAGAAGCCTGAGAGATTTCTCCTTGCCCAAAGCTTCCCGTAACTTGGTATCAATGAAGCAGCTCGAACTTGATCTTGTCAAAGGCCTATAAAAAAGAAGCTTCAGTTCAAAAGATGAAAATACAAAAGCTGAGAAGCCAACAAAGTCAACCAAAACTCACCACGGAACAGAACTGTTGGGCCTCCTCAAAAGTTGAGTGTGCGTCTACTGGCCTGGTCCCGTCGGCCCCAGTTGAACCACTCTCGATGGGGACATGATCGCTCGAGGCCCCACTTGATGTAGGCGGCCCTTGGCCTCGAGCGTCCCTCGAAGTACCTTTGAGGGGGGAAGCGGCCGGTGGTGAAAGACTATTGCCCCTTCCTTCTCATGGAAACTCTCCTCGAGGCTTGATGTCTCAGGCCCTGCAGGATCGGCAACCTCGGGAGGGCCCATGGTTTGAGCCATAGATGAAAAATCATCCTCCCGAGGAGAGCTGATGTCTACAGAATAACCAACGTATATAAAGTCCTCTTCAGCGGCGGCGTCTCCTTTGTGTCTCCGGGCATGCCCCGCCTCATCGAGAATGTCCTTATCCATCGAGGACCTTTTTCACTTAGTATCCTCCCTCGGTTCTAAAGATGATGGTCTTTCCCCCTCCTCGAAGGGGCACGATCTCACCTTAGAGAATCCACCAACACCTGCGGTTATCCTCCCTCGATTCTAAAGATGACGGTCCTTCCCCCTCCTCGAAGGGGAACGATCTCACCTCGGAGAATCCACCAACACCTGCGGTGGCGGAGTTAATACACATAAAAGAAAGCATTCCTCAAAAGGAAATTACATTGCTCATACCGTGGTGCTTTGCTTCCCGTATCCCCTTTGACAGATCTTGCCACTTGCGTTCATCATATGTTGAGGAAGCTGCCAGCCTCCGAGTCTAGTTCGCAAGATCGGGGACCTCTTCCGGCATCCACGGGACCGCTGAGAAAGAGAAAAAGAAACATTCTTATAAATCAACAAGATTAAAGCGCACTAAGGTACGATGTAGTGCTTACGTTTGAAGTTCCATTTTTCGAGAAACGGCAGGAACTCCGCAGGAATGATGTCGACGGTCCTCACTCAGACAAATCAACTCATCCATGCTCGGTTCCAGTCCTCATCGTCACTGGAAATGAAATTCTTGGTGGATCGGCATTGTAACACAATCAGACCTCGACAATGCAGAGGCCGATATAACCTGATAAGGTGGCTAAGGGTAAGCTCGATCTTGGCCCTTTCAGTGAAGAACCTTAACATCAGCACTATCTGCGAGAAGGACGGATGAATCTGAGCCAAGGTGACTCGATACCTTTTGCATAATTCCAGCACAAGGCGGTCGAGGGGGCCCAATGTAAATGGGTACGTATACACATTCAGGAATCCCTCTACGTGGGCCATAATATTCTCCTCTCAGGAAGGTATCTGTAGCATCACATTTTCCCCCCATCCACAATCTCTCCTCACGGCCTCGATGTGGTTCTCCTTAATCGATCGAATAAACATCAAAGTTGCTCTCGATGGCCCAGGGCATCAAAGGGTTTCTCTAATGAAAAGTCTTTCTTCAAATCAAAACAGCTCGAGGTTAACTCGCCATATGCCGGCAGTGTACCACCGGCCGGGAAAGAATCAGAGGTAAGGTTTCCCTCTTCTTGCTAAATGGATTCGGGCATGGCAGCCATAACTATTTGAACAAAGATAAAGAGGAAGAAAGTTCAAATAGTTTCGCAAGCTAAGAAAAGGAAGAGAACGTTGAAGAGAAAACTAGTTTTGCAAAGTTGCAAGACCTAAACTAAAGAAGGAGAAAATGTGTGTGTGTATATATATATATATAGAACAAGAGGCGGCTATTCACCCACTTTGAGGGATAATTAATTCAGACAAAGTCGTTATAGTTTTTGGGAAGGTGTACCAGCGGGGTCACCTCGGTCACTTCACGGTCATGTCATATAAATGGCGCTGTCATGCAGTGTTTGAGGCATCGAAACTCCCATGTCAACCTAGCCTCGAGAAGGTTTCCGATCCCGAGGATCTCTGTCACTGCAAGAACGGTCCCCGAAGAGCTAAATTCAGAGCTCGAAGGTCGACTTTCGCATAAGCATTGCAGGGTAAAGTTTGAAAGATATGAAACAAAGAGATCTTTTTTACTCCAAATAATGTATTTACAAGGATACCTTTACAAATTTCCCCCGAGTATCCCATGTACAAAAAAAAGGGAAAAATCAAAACAGTAGGTGAATCTACTTTTTGCCTGCACTGCTGCCCGAGCCGCTTTTAGAGCCCTCATCCGACGTAGTTGGAATTGTCGATTCTTCCTCCAGGGCACTGGCCTCTTCAATCTTGGCAGAGAGATCGACAGATTTACCGCTCGTTTCCTCAAAGGCTTGCCTCCTGGCTTGCAAGCGAGCATGAGCAACTGCCCGAGCCAGTTTTAGCTCGGCCTTCTCGGATATCTCCCTGGCCCGGTCATTCGCGGCGACAGCATCCCTTTTGTATGAAGAGACAAATTCATCGGCCTCAGACTTAGCCGTAGATAATGCAGTGGCCTCCTCTTGAGCACCTCAAATAAGGTCTCTAATCGAGGATAGATTCTCCCGAAGCCTATCCCTCCGAAGCCACAGCATCATTCAGCCGTGCCAGCTCAAGGATTTCAGCGTCCTTGGCCACAGCACCCTCTCGGAGCTGCCCCACTAGGGCATCCTTCTGCCTGATATGAAAGATGCCGAATATAAGCTAATTAGCACCAAGTATGGCAATAAAAGATACAATTGTGGGTACCAGAAGTACCTACTCGATGAAGTCGACCCTCTCTTGAATCGCCCTCTCCGAGCCTGCCCGGAGGTTGATTAACTCCTCCTCTTTTCGGGAACATAGAGCCTCCAGCTCAACTAACTCCGGTATAAGCTTCTCAAGATCCTCTCTACAGTAAGCCAACTCATCTTGTATCTTAGAGAAGGCTTGGTTATACAGTTGCTTGACCTACAACGCAAAGGAAGAAATTTAGAAAAGCAAGAGTAGAAATTCGAAGCATAGAATATTTGAAGCATAGAATATTATATCAAAGAAGGTTACCTTCTTTTGAAACCTCTCGGACTCCTCGAGAGAAACGGGGGCATCGATATCGGTCTCCTCCTTAACACCTTCAAAGTAATCTCTGAATGCATCATCCTCTCCCCGAGAGGTCCCCAAACTGGGAGCATTCCTGTCCCGGGCATCTTGTATCTCCCCTGGAGAGAAGGACAGGCCCGATTGAAACCTACCTGTAGCATCAACTTCCATCGGGGCTTCCTCTCGACCCCAAAAATCTCCAGAAGCGAGCCCTCTGATCTCACCAACACGTACTGTGCCATGTCCGACGAGCAGCTCGGGGATTGCACTCAAACCCTCCTTGAGGGTCTCCTCAACTTGAGGCAGGTCCGCATCGGCCGCCTCCAACTCAGCAGCCGCCCACCTAGAAACTTGCAAAGCATCAATTCATTTTACCCATTTTTACCAAAGGGAAGTCATCATCATCTTCTTCCTCGGCCCTAAGACTCTCAGTGGCCATCGAGGTAAGGACCGTTGTGTCAGTCTTGGGCTTCTGAGCCTTCCCTTTTTTGGATTTCGGAGACGCCGTCGATGTCTCCTTCTTCTTTTTCTTATCCATGACGGCCTTCGAAGCCTCTTCCTCACCAGGAGGAGGCGGTCGCATTGACACGCCTTCCCCAAGGCCTACACAGGCATGATGTATCAAAATCACCACCATAGAGAGTACTTACAAAGAATGAGGAAATGACAACAATGAGAGTGTACCATAGTTCTTGGCCTGTCACCGTGTTTTGGCCAAATCCCGCCAGACGCGCTTGTTGTACGGAAGGGCGGAGTCCAAAAGTTTAATCCATCCTGGAAGGTCCTGGACCGCGCCGGGGAAACAAACGGTGGCTACATAATTAGTAGAAAATCAATCAAAAGAGAAGGAGGTGATAAAACATACTCAATGTGGACATACTTACGCTTCATGTTCCATTCCTCCAGGAATGGCATTCTACCAGCAGGGATGATGTCCGAGGTTCTAACTCTAAAAAATCGTCTCATCCATCCCCGGTCTTTATCTTCATCGATGCAGGTGAAGAAAGCCTTGGCAGATCGATGGTGCAGTTTAATTATCCCCTCTCGGAAGAGACGAGGGTTATACAATCTGATCAAGTGATCGAGGGTGAAAGTCATTCCCTCGACCATATTGGAAATGTATCAAATCATATACACAATCCTATAGAAATAAATATAAATTTGACCAAGCATCACTCGGTATTGACTACAAAAGTCAAGAATCACTGGGTCTATCGGTGGAGAAGAAGAATCTACGGGGCCTAAAGTGAAGGGATATATACGCTAAGAAAGCCAGCTTTATGCGTGACTACCTTTCTTTGGCTGTGGGGATTTCTACTTGGGCCGCCTCCCCCCAACAGCAGTCTAGTTTTACCCTCTCTATATCGGTCACTACACTCATATATCGAGACATGGGCTTACATCGGCTCGGTGTAGAAGGGGTTTTTTCAAAGGTAAAATCGAATACGGTGTCGAAGGGACCAGGTATGCACTACTTGATGCTTGGAGGAGTTTTTGATTTTCCCTTAGACAGGCGTGATGAAGAAGTGACTCCCTCTTTCTGAGGTACCGTTTTGGAAGTTTTTGCCATAATTGTAATTGAGTTTTGAAGAAAGAAGATGAAGAAGAAAACGTAGAGAGAGGATGAGGGAAGGAAGCAGTTAGTAAAATTTTGAAGACTTGAAGATGTTGTAAAATTGTAAAAAGAAAACGATTGAAGTATTTATAGAATCCCTTTGGGCATATTTGAAGCGCAAAGGTCGAACCAATAGCAGTTCGTGGGCTTCTCGAGAATCATGCTGACAGGAACCTCTGTGCAGCCTTTATGTCACGTCATTTAATGCTCCGATGAGGCTGACATCATAATAGGGATGTCAAAGAGGCAAGAATTCAAGACTGGTTTTTATCACTTCGTTCTAAGAAACGCAGGGACTATCTGTATGCGGCTAAAATCGGAGATCCTGATTTTATGATCAAAATGGCGCTTCATAGCCCGTCTTCAGAAGGCTCGAAGCAGTTCGAGTTTTCACAACGGGGAGGCATGTCGATGACTCTCCACGCTCGACCTCGAGGCGGTGTAAATTGAAGACCATCATGGAAAAGCGGGAAATTCTCAAAAAGTACGTGGTTAAAGCTGGTCAAGTACGCAAGATAGTACAAGCCCGTACCGTGGCATTAAATGGTTGTAGACGTCTATCTTTGTAATAATTACACATGTACTATGTTGGGACTCCCCCTCTTATATAAAGGGGGTCCTTGTCATTTTGTAAGATACATGATATTCAATACAAGAACAAGAACATTCTCTGCTCTTTAACTCAAACGTTCTCTACAATTGTTCCATTGATTTATTGTCTTTCATT
Source organism: Nicotiana paniculata (assembly GCA_005239505.1). NCBI lineage: Eukaryota > Viridiplantae > Streptophyta > Magnoliopsida > Solanales > Solanaceae > Nicotiana > Nicotiana paniculata. The sequence continues at coordinate 18,756 of ML306305.1, read as the reverse complement.
TATTGTGTTCATTAATTGATCTTCATTTATTACTCATTATTGATCATAAAGAGGCCATATTCGAGGCCTTCAATACTTTTGTGTCCTCCCCGACCTCCCTCTGTCAAGCTCTCGATCTCGACCTCGAGACCTATTTCGACCAAGCTCGAGACCTCGTCTCTCACCTGCTCGGTTTGCACAATCTCATTATCCGTCGCTCTTATCTAATTTTCTTACCTCTCGCTTAGCATCTATTTCCCAAATAAATCGTATTAAAATAGATCACATATTTTTAGAACCACAAAATCAAATATAATTATAGTTACCATTTTCAAGGTAAACATGTTGGTTGTTCTCTTGGTTTTGTTATGTTCCATAAGGATTAAGCTGGAATGTGAGTGTTATGATACGTATATAATTTCCGATTGGTTTTGTCGTGAAATGATAATTGATGAATTTTATGAGTTTTACTGCTTCTATTTTCAATTGTTGATACAAAAATGTTATGAAAGGCTTGGCCTGAATTGTGAAAGTTTTCGTAAATAAACTGATATGATATGTCTGGTGGGAGCGGGTTGCACGTCGCAACAAGCAGTGATAAGGGTGGACAGGTGGGATCGGGTTGCACACCGCAACAGGAGAAATAAGGGTGATGTATATATAAGGAGTAGCAATAAGGGTGGACAGGTGGGAGCGGGTTGCGTGTCGCAACAAGGAGCGATAAGGGAGAATAATCATGTTTTACTGATTTTCAAAAATAAGGATTTGGAAAACTCCGGTTTTATTAAAAAGGTTTTCATACCCTGATTTTTATTGTGATTTAAATTGAAACTTGGAAATTTTGAGGAGTTGATTATAGTTGATATATGAAAAGAGTTATCCGATTTGTTTTTTTATTTACTATTGCAAGTTACTGGTTATTGAGTTTATTATTATTGTTTTCTTCTTGATTTATTATATATATTGTTCACAGGTTATATTGTTAATGCCCCGCCGTAGCCTCGTCACTACTTCGTCGAGGTTAGGCTCGGCACTTACTCAGTACATGGGGTCGGTTGTATTGATACTACACTCTACACTCTTTTGTGCAGATCCAGGTACCGGTCAAAGTTAGGAGATTTTAGTGTCTGTCATCATTACTCGGAGACACGAGGTATATCTGCTGGCGTCCGCAGATTCCTGGAGTCTTCTTTTTACTTTATAGATACTGTTTTATTTCTTTCAAAATAGAGATATGTTCTTTCAGACCATTATATGTAGTATTCTTAGTAGTTCGTGAATTGTGACACCAGACTCTGGGGTAGTCTTATGGTTATATATTTAGTTCCTGGTTTGGCTTATTTATTTGTTTATTATTTTATTCGTGAATTTATGCATTGGAATTAATAAATTTAATTTATTTCTGAATTGTCTTGTTACAATTAAATAGACTTTAATATAAATTAATTAAATAAGTTCTAACATTGGCTTGCCTAGCAAGTGTGATGTTTGGCGCCATCACGATCCCTAAGGTTGGGAATTGGGTCCTGATATTCACATCTGCCTCAGCTTCCACTTCTTCAGCTTCACATGCTAGGGTGGATGCTTCTTCATCTCTTTGCTCATTCATCTCTATTGTGCCCAGGTGTGGATGCTAAGGCGGAAGCCTTGGCCCGACTTCAATGCTAAGGGGGCACCAAATAAGATTTTTCCTAAGTTGAATGCTACGCATCCACCCTCTTCTCATATAGCTGGAGTACATTTTCTTCATATTTTGCACTCCAAACACCCTAAATCATCACACACAACTCAATTAGTCAAAATACTAATAATTAACACATGTTGGGCATTTTGAACACCAAATAACACCAAAAAATGGTTAAAGCATGGGTAAAGTAATATTAAAACATAGAGAAATATGCGCAACATCAACATGACAACACCAAAAGTGCTATCAGATAAATACTTTACATTTTTAATTAGCACGAAAGCACATTAGAAACCGATTTGTAAATTTTACAATGGTTGTTCCATCTGATTTATTTTATTTGACCAATTTCTAGTTAAAAGAGTTAAACAAATCATTCTTTGACCAGGGGATATAATAGTTTTCATGTAGTCTTATATAAACAAATCATGCTAAACTGAATGTTACTAATTTCACCATTGAAAACTGAACCAAGTCGATAAATGTAAGATGCATGCATGGAGTAACTGTTTTGCCAAAAAAAAAGTGTTAAACCTTTTCGTAAACGGATTAATGAGAAAATAGAGGGTAAATCTTATCCAAACATAATTAACTCTAGATCAATGAATACCAAATAAGAAAAACTGGATAAGGTTAAGCTTATGAACTAACTGAGATTACGAAAAAGATCTAATGCATATGATGAGCTAACATTTAAATAAAGAGGAAAGAAAGAACTCACCAATCATGTCCACGAGATATGTCTTTATATATTCCATAATTATGATTACAAAGATAAATTTCAAGGTTCTGAACCTTCTCCCTCTTTTCAAGATGGACTCTCCAATTCCCCTTTTATATCAGTGAAGAGGTGTGTGATTTTTGAGTAATCCCCCCCCCCCCCCCCCCCCCCCCCCCCGTTCGTTATCCCCCTTGTATTTATACAAGGTATTCTCCTTTACCTAACGATCATTATCCAGGGTACCTAAATCTTTTGACCATGCTTTAGATCGACTCGCTGAACTGTCGTAACGTCCACTTCGTCGTACAGTCTTTCTGAGTGTACGACCTCGGTTGTGGCCAATGTGCTCGTCGCTATAGTGCCTTATGAATACGACTTCAGCCCAATTGACCCTTTGACATTCCTCATCATGCAGATTCTTGTTTGGTCAAATTTCGACCCATACAATTAGTCCCTCCGCCTGTCGGAGTCGTCTTTGGGGCAAACTCGATGGGCGGACCTCGTCAATTCAAAAGTTTGGGAAATCTGAGCATTTTAGGAGATGGGAGAATACCTCATGGTGAGATAGCAATGTGACGTTTCGAGAGCTGCATCATACCGTTACGTCAGTTCGGAATGTCATTAAATTCGTCATGTGTCATTATGGCGCACGTTCTCTATGCTTTGCATCATTTCCCGTGCCCCTTTATTTATTTTCAAAAATGGCGGCGTTTAGTTTCCCTGCCCAGAATATTCACATCCCTATAAATAGGGAAAAGTTCCCCATTTAAATGTAGTGTCCCCCAATCGTTCAAAAGAAAGTCTTAAGGCATTCCTTCTTCTCCTCCAGTTTCTCGTACTTCCTTTTATGTTAATAGTTCTCGTAGATGCTACTTTGTTTTCCTTCCCATCCCCGATCTGTGCAATCAATCAAAGAGATGGCTAGTGCCTCTTCCAACCCTGATAGAGTCGTTGGTGCCCCTGTATTGAAAAATGATATACCCCCACTCGAAGAAGGAGTGGTTATGGTGGAGGATGAAAGATTTCTGATGCTGGATGAAGTGGTCCCCCGTTCAGGGAATGCAAGGACTGATTTCAAAAGCCCTGTTGAGGATGATTTTCAACCTGTCATTTCTACAATAGATGTCGCGACGCTCACAGTGTTTTAAGCCAAATGGAGAATCCCTGATCACATTGAACTTGTTCCAGCGGGTCGTGACATAGTGCATATACACCGCCCGGGCTACTGTGCATTTTACGCGTATCCGTTTGTCATTGGATACACGATTCCCCTTCCTTCCTTGGTGGTGGACTTCTGTCGCTACTATGAGGTGTGTCCGGATCAACCCTCTCTGTACATATGCAAACTCTTCCTTATGCTTATCAAGTATGCGGAGCTGGCCGATCGGGGGAATTCTCTCCAGCACCTACTTCCCCTCTTTGTCTCCCATTTTCATAGGGGGCGATGATTCACCTTCGTCACCGAGGAACCAAGGTCTTGGTGGTGAAGATGGATGACAAGACCAACCGCCGATTCTGGTGGGTTTCTTGAGACGTGGAATTTCGCCCGTAGGTATTTCTTTCTTTTTATCTCTCTTTTTTTTAAATGGTTGTTGGTTGTTTCCTTCTAGTGATCTCGTCGAGTGTTTTTTTTTTTTTTGCAGCCGAGAGAGTACCTCCAAAAGTGGTTCAAATCCACGGGTGGGTGAGCTCGATTATGCCCCATACGATGGGAATTCGCAAATAGGCACCCTTCCACGAGAGGTTTGGGCGCAAACCTTCCGCTGGTGAGTTGTCTCATCTCGCCCTTAGTCACTTTGTTCTTCGCTCTATATTTTTATTTACCTTATATCTTCGTTTGATCAAATTTTTCTCATTGGCAGGTCGGAGGGGAGCGAGAAGGGAGAGGCCTCCCGTCCTTGCTTTTCGCCAGCCGGCTTCCTCTTCCAGGTCCATATCAGTGGCGGCTACGGATAAGGGCGTCCAGAATCTGACTACTCCGCAGATAGCGTTCGCGTCTGAACCCGGTCATTCGGAGGCTTCTCCTCGGTCAGATACTCCGGTTCCTATAGTTCGTTTGGCGGATGAACCTTCTCATGATGATGTCAAAGAGGCCCCATTAAAGAGGCGGAGGAGAATGTCGGAGGGGGCGTGTTTGGTCGAAACGGCCTCGAGGGGTGACCCCGTTTTGGTAGTTTCTGAAGCCGGTGGTGATGCCAGCCTGGGTATGGAGGCGATGCCCATTTCGAGCGTGGAAGAGACTGTCATATAGGAGGACAGATTTTGGGGGCCACTGCAATTGTTCCGAGTGGTCCTTCGACATCTCGGAAGGCTTGTGCCCCTCTTCGGCTAATGAAAGGTTGAAGGGCGTAGTGGTAGATGATACGAATCTGATTCTGACATTGATCCTGAGGACATGAGGATGTTCGATGAAGGTTTTACCAGGGTCGATGTGAGGGCGGAAGGTCCCTCCCGTGTGCTCGAAATTCCATCAAACTTTGACCTGTTGGAGGATACGGTGGACTTGCTGCCCCAATTTGACCTTCTGTGCTCCGCTGCTGAAAGCAGGTCTCTTCGGGAGATCAGTGATGTCAGTTTGTCACGTGGTGTGGCTGGGATGTCCTTGAGGGTGAGTTTCCCTTTGCTATCTTCTTTGTTTTGTGCCTTTTGATTTTGTTGACTCTTCCCTTTTTTCCTCCTCAGACTTATATTATGGAGATTGAAAGTGCCTGTCGAGCTGAGACGCGGGCCGATGTCTTTCAAAAAATGGCTACGAAGTATCACCGATATCGCGACAAGTGTCGTGAGATGCATGTGCAGCTTAGGGTGGACGACAGCCACCAATCCCTTAGGGAAGAGTTAGAGGAGAAGGACAAGGACCTGATGCGTTCTATCCGCAGATGCAGCGAGCTTGAGAGGCTGCTTAGGATCAAAGACGAGGAGCTCGAGGTGGGAAAAGGGGTAGCGGCCTAATGTGAGGACCTTCAAGCGAAGGTGGTGGCCTTGAGGGCCGATCTTGAGCAAAACGCCACTAGAGTTGCCGACCTAAGTGTAGAGTGGTCGGAGAAGGCGGCTGAGTTAGAAGGGAAGGTGACTGAGTTGGAAAGGGCTGAGGGAGCCCGAGTGGTGGTTTTAGCGAGGTCAGCGGTGCTAGAAGACATTATCTGCGTCTTCAGGTCTGAGCGGGAGGCTGAGAGGGAGATGGTTGCACTGAGGGAGGTGCGTCTCGAGGAATTAATTGGCGTGCTCGAGGAGGATGTTTCGAACCTGGGTGACTAAGTTGTGGCTCACGAGGCTGAAAAGACACGATTGTTGGCTCAGGACCCTCAAGTGCATGCCCTTGTTGTCATCCCCCACCATTTTTACAGGATGTGGGTCCATGACGAGGCCCAACTGGATATATACAAGGGCTTGATGGCGATGGGGAGCATTTCGGAGGCCGTTTTTGAAGATACTCGTGTTAAGGCACGCGAGGCTCGTCTTGCCTGCGGCTATGATCCTGAGAAACCTGAGGCCAGCGAGGACGTTGAGATTGAGGATGGGATTTATGATGACAACAGTGTTGGGGGGATGATGACGGAGGTGAAGCCGCTGGACCGAGTGGGGAGAAGGGCGATGGCGGCGATAGTGTCGAGTGAAGCTTTTATAGTTTTTCTGTACTTAGTTTTTTTTGTTCTTTTCTTTGTTGTTGCTTGTTTCTTTTTCTTTTCTTTTTGCGGGGGCCTATTTTTGGCCTTCTGTAAGAGGTTGTTGCGTATGTATATTTTTTGAATAAAATTGTTAGTTTGTCTTTGGTTGTATATCCCTGGCTTTTTTCTCTTCTTTTTCTTCTTTTCTTTTTGAAAAAGATCTTCAGATTTTCTCGTGACGAGTCCCTGACTTTCAATTGAGAATTCGAGTGAGGTCAAATCTTAACTTGTTGGTTCGAGTGAGATCGGCTTCATTATGTTAATTCGAGCGACATCGAACCTTACTTTGTAAACTCGAATGAAGCCGAACTTGGCTTGTTAATTCGAATGAAGTCGAACTTGAGTTGTTAATTCAAACGAGGTCGAGTTTTATTTTGTTAGTTCGAGTGAGGTCGGACTTTACTTGCTAATTCGAATGAGGTCAAATTTTACTTATTCAAACAAGGTCAAATTTTACTTTTTAATTTGATCGAGGTCAAATTTTACTTGTTAATTCGAGCGAGGTCGAATTTTATTTGTTAATTCGATCGAGGTAAAATTTTATTTCGTTAGTTCAAGAGAGGTCGAACTTTATTTGTTAATTCGAGTGAGGTCAAATGTTACTTTCACTTGGCGATGGTCGGGGGCCGCACGGGTGTAAATTCGAACGAGGTTGAATTGTGACCCGTAATGAGTTTGAGCCGAGTCAAACTTTGACTTGGTAATTCACCGAGGTTGAATTTTACTTTCGCTTGGCGATGGCCGGGGGCCGCATGGGTGTAAATTCGAACGAGGTTGAATTGTGACCCATAATGAGTTCGAGCGAGGTCGAACTTAGACTTGTTAATTCGAGCGAGGTTGAATTTTATCTTTCGCTTGGCGATGATCGGGGGACGCATGGGTGTATATTCGAAAGAGGTTGAATTGTGACCCATAATGAGTTCGAGCGAGGTCGAACTTTGACTTGTTAATCCGAGTGAGGTCAAATTTTATCTTTGCTTGGCAATGGCCGGGGGCCATATGAGTGTAAATTCGGACGAGGTCGAATTGTGACCCGTAATGAGTTCGAGTGAGGTCGGACTTTGACTTGTTAATTCGAGTGAGGTCGAATTTTATCTTTGCTTGGCGATGTGTGGGGTTGGTGGAGCAGTGTAAGAATGTCGCGTGCTTCCTTGATTTCATTGGAGAATATCAAGTGTTGTTGCATTGTTTATGCATGCGTCGGGGTGAGTCCTGGTCTATCTAGTCCCTTTATTACTCAGACTGGAGAGACCGTTGACGGGACGGGGGATGAACTCATTGCTTAGGCCTCGCGGCACTGTCATGACCCAAACTGGAGGATCATGACTAGCACTTGGGTCGTACTTGCCGAGCACCAACGCACGTTTTATCTAACCGTTTTTATTATCTTTAAGGGCCGACGAAATCAATATAAATGGTAGATATAGATCATGAACAATCAACAATGAAAGATAATGGCATAAACATACATCACATGGGATGACAAGACTGCTAAGAAACTACATATAAGGTATGAGCTACAACGCTGCCATGAAAGACTATACAACAAAAATTAGCCAACAAGGCATACCAAACTATACATGAGTCAACACCTGTCTATGAGCCTCTAAAGGAGCATAAGTGATGCAACATTGTCGGAACAGGACCCCGACATACCCATAATATCTATAACAAAAATGCATACCAAGACCACGGTAAGTCTGGAGAAGCGATCTTACCAATAACCGCTGAACTGGGAAGCCTACTGTGGTGAGGGAGCTGCGTATACCTGTCTATCAGGACCTGCAGCATGACATGCAGCACCCACAAATAAAAAGGGCGTCAGTACGAATAAAGTACTGAGTATGTAAGGCAGGAAAGCATAAGTAAGAACAGTAATGTAAACAGGGATAGAGTATATACAACCTCTAACATCTGGGTACCTCTGAGGGCTACTGACATGAAATGCACGATACATACATATATATACATAAACTTTTAAAACATATGCCTCTGTGGGCAACATCATCATCATATCGTACCCGATCGTAATAAGCTCGGTAAAACCCAACTGATCAGTGGTTGCACAATAAGTGTCGTACCCGGCCAACTATAGCGCGGCTTGATAGAGTAAAATATATATAAATATATATATAATGCATGTAGAACTCATTGGAATCATACTCTGAACTTTCGGAGTGACGTAAGGTCGTTATTTTCCGTAAATGTTATTAGGACTAACTCTTCATCAAGAATCGTATAAGAATCACAAAGTACCAACAACATTGATAACACAAGAGTAAGAGAATCAACCTCAACATCAATTGTTCCATAAGAAGGGAAACAATGTAAGTACTATTAGCTTCTAAGAGTAGAGTATATTTGGAAGCTCGTTCATTGCATTATGTATAATCAGAGTCGAGCAAAAGAAGTAAAGGTATAGACTCACATACCTTGTATATATACTGCCCAACCTCAAGCTATGAAAATGTCATGACTCCTTAATCTACAAGAAGAGAAACGACACTATTGTTATCGTTTAAGCGTCGTAACTATTATGTATCGACCATAACATATTTTTACGATGAAATGGACAGAACCTACCCTATATATATGACTTCACAAAAGTCAAAACAATCACCAAACAGCCCAACACACCACAATCTCTTCATACACAAAATGACCACAGTAGTAGTGTCAAACAACCTGAAAATATTATGACGAACGACCATCCCACCACCCTACATCTATATGGTGTTTCTCCACACCCTTCCTCCTCCAAAACTCCACAAAATAGTAGTAAAACACGCAGCCCAACAGCAACACAAAGCAGTCCGCTACAAGTGAATAACTCGAACTCACGACTTCCAATCACCGTCCCGTGAGTTCTTGCAAGTATAGAACGAATTACCATGAATTTACAGCAGAAAAAATGGATGAAAGAGAGCAGTAAACTTACCTTAGTTGTTGGATAACTCATCCCTTATCTTGGTTCTTCAAACTCTAGGTTTTACCCCCAATTAGAACTTGAAAGAGAGAGAAAATCAATTAGGGTTTGTGGATAATTTTTGGAAGGAAGTTTGTAGGGGTTTAGGTCTGGTTATTTGTGATATATAATGAGGGTTATATTGCAGGAGATAATCCTTTAAATGGGCTCTTTGGACGACCCGAAATTGCCTCTATTTGGGCTCTCATTTAACTAAGTAGGTGACACACATACTTGTCACCTAGCAGCCTGTGCAGTCTCGCAACAATACATATATCTCTCTACTCCAATGTCGTATTGATAAACGGTTTAATGAATTGGAAACTAGATTCATAGATATTCAATTTGGTGGGTACATCACACCGCAATTCCAAGTAAATTGGGAGAAAATATTAGTAACATTTGACCTAAAGTTTAAATAAAATTATGAACATAAGTTGCGACAACTTTTGTCGACTTTTGTTTCATAACTCGTTTGACTTCAAGAATTATGATACGGATATTATATAATTCAAATACCTTAAAACACGACCTCTTGATAATATTAAGAACCCCTAGGTTTANCCCCCCCCCCCCCCAGGAACATTCATCCTCGAATGTAAGGGTTTATGGGGAGCCTAACTCATCGTTGATTTCAACGAAAATTTCCGGTCGAGTTTCCCCTATAAAATGGATACTAGCTAAACTTGCAAGCAGTTAAAACAAAGTATAGTCTCAAAAGGCTATACCAAGCCTTATGGATATGTACATTATCTATATATCACCATTTTGTATTAAGGAAGAGTATTCTCAAGCTACTACTTACCTCATAGAGCCATTTCACCTTCTAATGCATCATGCGTCCCCCCGGCATCCTTTATCTTGAATATGGAACAAGTAAGGGTATTAGACTTCATCTCCTCTTCTGCTTCCTATGTAATTTCTTCCCTGTTCTTGTTCCTCCACAATACTTTGACGGAAGCTACATCCTTTGTTCTCATCTTACGAACTTGTCGATCTAATATAGCCAATGGCACTTCTTCATATGATAGATCCTCTGTAACTTGTACATATTTGATAGGGACGACCCGAGAAGGGTCTCCAACACATTTCCTCAACATAGATACATGGAATACCGGGTGGACAAATTCCAATTCAGATGACAATTCTAACTCATAAGCAACCTGTCCAATTCGTCGAAGAATTTTGTACGGACCGATATACTGCGAACTCAGCTTACCCTTCTTCCCAAAATGCATAACACCCTTCATCGGCGAGATCCTCGGGAAAACCCAATCACCAACCTCAAACTCCAGATCACGACGTCGGACATCAGAATAAGACTTTTGCCTGCTTTGCACCGTCCTCAGCCGCTCTTGTATCAGTTTCACCTTCTTAATGGCTTGGTGAATCAAATTTGGCCCATATAGTTCTGTTTCACCGACTTCGAACCATCCAAGTGGTGATCTATATCTCCTTTCATATAGTGCCTCGTACGGGGCCATTTTAATACTAGAATGGTAGTTATTATTGTTAGGAAAATTCTATGAGTAGAATATGGGCATCCCAATTCCCTTTGAAATCCAGAACACATGCTCGTAGCATATCTTTAAGTGTCTGAATGGTACGTTCAGCCTGTCCGTCAGTTTGTGATGGAATGCAGTGCTGAGATTCACTTGTGTGCCTAAACCTTTCTGAAAAGACCTCCAAAAGTTAGCTGCAAATTACACTCCTCGGTCTGATATAATTGATATTGTCACACCATGAAGCCTAACAATCTCCTTGATATACAACTTCGCATAATTTTCAGCTGAAGTTGTCTTAACTGGCAGAAAATGGGCACATTTTGTAAGTCGATCAACTATCACCCATATGGAGTCAAACTTATGATAAGAGTGAGGTAATCTAATAATGAAGTCCATATTAATCACCTCCCATTTCCAGGTCGGAATCTCTATATTCTGAAGCAATCCACTGGGTTTCTGATGTTCGATTTTTACTTGTTGACAATTAGGACACTAGGCTACAAATTCTACAATAAACTTCTTCATGTTATCCCACCAATACTGCTCCTTAAAATCATGATACATCTTTGTCGAGCCGGGATGGATGGAATATCGGTATTGATGAATCTCAATCATAATCTTCTCTCTCAACCCTACCACATCAGGCACACATAACCGACCCTGGTATCTCAGTGCCCCATCTGCTCCGATCTCAAATGCCGTAATTTTACACTGTTGAATGATCTCTCTCAATCGTACTAATGTAGGATCTTCATATTGTCGTGCTTTTACCTCGGCTACCAAAGATGATTCTGATGTATTCTGTACCTTAACCCCTCCGTCATCAGAGTCTAACAATCTAGTTCTCATATTGGCTAGCTGATGAAGATCTTTAGTCAACCCCTGTCTACATGCCTCAATGTGTACTAAGCTTCCCATTGACTTACGACTGAGAGCGTCCGCCACAACAGTGACTTTACCGAGATGGTACAATATCTCGACATCGTAATATTTTAGTAATTCAAGCCACCTACGCTGCCTCAAATTCAACTCCTTCTGCTTGAATATGTATTGTAAACTCTTGTGATCTGTGTAGATGTCAACATGGATGCCGTATAAGTAGTGCCGCCATATCTTCAAAGCATATATGACTGCAGCCAATTCCAAATCATGGGTTGGGTAATTCTTTTCATGTTTCTTCAATTGTCTTGATGCATAAGCAATCACCTTCCTATGTTGCATCAATACGCACCCCAAACCTATACCTGAGGCATCACAATATGCCACATAACCTTTTATTCCTTCTGGGAGAGTGAGCACTGGCACAGATGTCAATCGACTCTTTAACTCCTGAAAAATTCATTCACAAGCGTCAGACCACTGGAACTTAGTAGATTTCTATGTTAACTTAGTCAATGGTGCTGATATAGAGGAAAACCCTTCTACAAATCACCTATAATATCCTGCTATCCCAGGAAGCTGCGGACTTCTGATGGTGTCGTAGGTCTCGACCGATCCTTTACTGCATCGATCTTTTGAGTGTAGACACTAATACCCTCGTCAGATATCATATGGACAAGGAATGCTACTGAGTTCAGCAGAATTCGCATTTGGAGAGCTTAGCATATAACTTACAATCCTGAAGCGTCTGTAATACTATCCGCAAGTGGCCCGCATGTTCCGCCTCCGAACGAGAATACACCAAAATGTCAACAATGAATACGATCACGAACACATCAAGATAGGGCCTGAATATAGTATTCATGAGATCCATAAAAGTTGCTGGGGAACTTGTTAGCCCGAACGACATCACCAAGAACTCAAAGTGCCCATATCTTGTCCGGAAGGCCGTCTTTGGAATATCCTTCTCCTTAACCCTCACCTGATGATACCCTGAATGTAAGTCAATCTTGGAGAAATACTTGGCACCCTGGATTTGGTCAAACAGGTTGTCAATCCTTGGAAGTGGGTACTTGTTCTTTATAATAAACTTATTCAACTGTAGGTAATCAATACACATCCTTAACGACCCGTATTTATTCCGCACGAACAGGACTGGAGCACCCCAAGGTGAAGTTCTAGGCCTAATAAAGTCCTTATCCATCAAGTCCTTCAACTCTTGCAACTCTGCCAGGGCCATCCTGTATGGAGAAATAGATATGGATTGAGTGTCAGGAAACACATCAATGCTAAACTCAATCCCTTTTTCAGGAGGAAGGCCTGGGAGTTCATCTCGCAAACATCTGGAAATTCATTGACCACGGGGATTGATTGTAGAGTAGGCGGCTTCGCCTCAGCATTCCTAACGCAAACGAGATGATAAATGTAACCTTTTGAGATCATCCTCCTTGCCTTAAGATAGGAAATAAACCTACCTTTCGGAATAGCAATGTTCCCTTTCCATTCGATGACGTGTTCATCGAGAAATTGAAACCTAACCATATTCGTACGACAATAAACATTTGCATAGCATGAGGCCAACCAATCCATTCCCATTATCACGCCGAAATTAACCATTTCTAATTCAAATAAATTCTCTGAGGTATGACGACTACAAATCATTATTGTGCAACCTTTATATACCCTTCTAGCAATCACAGAATCTCCTATAGGAGTAGATACCGCAAGTGGTTTACTTATCAATTCAGTTTCAACGCCAAACTTATTAGCCACAAAGGGTGTAACATATGATAATGTAGATCTCGGATCAATCAACGCATATAAATCGTAAGAAAACACAGACAATATACTTGTAACAACATCCTGAGATGACTCGAGATCCTGTCGACCTACTAGAGCATAGGTTAGATTTTGAGAACCACTCGAACTCGGCACTGCACCTCTAACTCTACCACAACCTGTCGACTGCTGAAAACCCCGTTCTGGAGGTCGAACTGATGAGGAAGAACCAGACACAGATCTAGTTGGCTGAGCCATACCACCACCTTCTCTGTTAGCACAATCCCGCATCATATGGCCAGGTTGTCCGCAAGAATAGCACGCATCAGAACCTCGACGGCACAGTCCAAAGTGGGCCTTACCGCACTGATCACAACGGGGTGTTGAGGGTCTCGTCTAACTAGTATCCCTATGATATTACGAGCCCAATGCCCGCGAACTCTGACCTGGACCAAAATAGGTAAATCAATCATACCGAGGCCTCTGAAACTGTGGAGGAGCACTAGCTACATGTGGCACTGAACTCCTCGAAGACTGGGGCCTAATACTACCTCTAAAGTCATGAGAATACCCTACAAATCTCGCCCGCTTATACTGGCCCCTATCATGCTTCCTGTCTGCCCTTTGCTGATGCTTACAATCCTCTAGGGTCTGGGCATAAGCCTGAATACGGGAAATATCCATGCCCTCCACCAAGGAGGCTGTTGTGCACTCATTTATCAGATATGGTCCTAACCCGTTCACGAACATATGCACCTTATCACTCATCTCGGCCACCATATGGGGAGCATACCTTGCTAAAGAATCAAACTGCATATTGTACTCTCGCACACTCATATTACCTTGTCTAAGGCTCTAGCTCATCGTCTCTCAACTGGAAAATAGTGATGAAGAAAGGCCTCAGAAATTCTTTCCACACAGCTAGAGGGGCGTTCAGACCTCTGCATCTATAGCATGCATAACCCCAAGTGTACGATGAACCTGGTCAATAAAAGTCTACGGGTACTCCTTGGGGTCTGATCCGGTAAACACTAGAGGGTCTAGATTAATAAAAGCATGAACTCTCGTACTATCCGGTTTATTAAAAGCACTGGTATTCTGCCTCTGAGCCTGAGCAGGCCAAAGTGAGGCTCAGAGTGAGATGTCATCTCATACCTCATCTACTCCGTCTCATCCAAAGGATATTAGGAGGCAACCAGCACCACTAGTTTCTCCGTCTGGCCCTACAGACCAGAATATGCAGAGTGCGGTGCAGTTGTTGACTCCCTGGGACTCAACTAATTCGAACGAATTTCGGATGTGATTCATCGCATTTAGTCGGCTGAATAGGCGTAGCGTCGCCTTGGCGAGCTTATGGGCAAGATTTTTCGTTCTCATGTTCTGACTGTGCTGGAGAGATTGTATGTTTTCTAGGCTGACCGCCCAGTCCCAGGCTATGGAGATTGTCTTAATAATTTCAGCTTGTTCTAAACCATTTTTCTATTATTTGTAGTATGGTGCGGTACGGGAATTTTCCTGATTTGTCATTTTCCGTAGGGAGGGAGGAGCTTAGAGCCTGTATGTCGGCTAGCCTTCTTTTGCGTATTTGGGAGGAAGTCTTTGTTCTGTGCTTCACTTTTTTTTAGAGGAATAGCGGTTAGAAATACATGGAATCATTTGTTACTTGGTCGGCTGGTTAGCTTATGAATGAGGAGGATTGGACATGTTTCCCTCGTGGGTTGTGCTCTTTAGACATGGAAAGTCCCCTTGCTTGGCAATGAACTAGGGATCGCGCCGCAGGGAGACTCGTCTTGTTCCATACTCTGGTACTAGTTTTAGATCTGATACCGACTCCGCGCTCAGTCTCGTCATTGGTTGAGCTTGGGCACCTTGTGGGTAGACGACTCATTCCGCCCATTAGGATCTCGAGTTCGAGTCCCGGTTCGTATTAGTCCCGGGCGCACAAAAGTAATAGGAACATAAGTCATACCACAAACATACAGGCGGGGCATATTTTAGCAATGTACATAAGCATCATTCTACATAGTGGGAGAGAAGATGGTACGCGTAGAATGTAGAAGGTGTCGGTTGCTAAACTGGTAATGGGATTGCGGACGCGCTTAGTATGCGATGGTTGCAGCCCCACTCTGACGGCCTACGCTCACAATGTACCAGGACTGCTGCTATGGCGCATCCCAGCTCTTGTGTATAAATCAGGCACAACTCCGATTTCATGAAAGGCTCTATCCTTTGACGATTTCGAGGGCAAACTGATTAGTTTCTCAAGTCGACATGCGTTACGAAGGGATAAAACTTCGTCGAACAGGAAATAGATCTAGGATTGCATTTGGATCTAGAGGGAACTAAGACTTTAGCTAGAAACTTTCCACAGGCGGCGCCAATTTATTTTACCAAAAAAAAAGTGTTAAAGCTTTTCGTAAACGGATTAATGTGAAAATAGAGGGTAAATCCTAGCCAAAGATAATTAACTCTAGATCAATGAATGTCAAATAAGAAAAGTTGGATAAGGTTAAGCTTACGAACTAATTGAGATTACGAAAAAGATCTAATGCATATGATGAGCTAACATTCTTGGCAACATTACTCCATAATGTAAAATAAAGAGGAAAGAAAGAATTCACCAATCATGGTCATGAGATATGTCTTTGTATATTCCATAATGATGATTACAAAGATGAATCGCAAGGTTCTGAACCTTCTCCCTCTTTTCAAGATGGACTCTCCAATTCCCATTTTATGTCAGTGAAGAGGTGTGTGATTTTTGAGTAATTCTCCCCCCCCCCCCCCCCCCCCCCCGGTTCATTCTCCCCCTAGTATTTATACAAGGTATTCTCCTTTACCTAACGGTCATTAGCCAGGGTACCTAAGTTTTTTGACCATGTTTTAGATTGACTCGCTGAAATGCCGTAATGTCCACTTCACCATACAGTCTTTCTGAGTGTACGACCTCGATCGTGGCCGAGGTGCTCGTCGCTATAGTGCCTTATGAATACAATTTCGGCCAAATTGACCCTTTGTCGTTCCTCGTCATGCAGATTCTCGTTCAGTCATATTTCGACTCATACAGTAATGACTACCGGAATATAAGAAGCTTAGAGGTAAAAGTTGTAAAGCAATAGCAAGACAATTAAATCTATTTTTCTAGTGATACAAGATTAAGGTGGAAGAATACAAATGACAGTAACTTAAATTAATATTCTGCATTCATATTCTTCTAGCCCCATTTACTGCATGGTTTGCTTTTCAAAGAATATATATGCGTGATTAATAGCACAACTCAGCTAGCTAGTGACCTTCAATCTTTAATGATATACGAATATTTTCCAATTATTTTTTATCTACATTTATTTGCGAGTCAACGGTGATTTCTAGGGGATGTACGTGGTGAGAGGTTGTAACTTTAAGTTCTTGCAGGAGTGCTGCAATATCTACATTTTGATAGGTTGTCATTTTGACTTCTGCAATTTCTTGTACGCTTTAATTTGTTAGGATCAAATCCCCGTTTGTGGAAAATTTGACAGACCAGACCCTTAAACACAATAATTTAAACAATGGACGAGACAGATTCGTTTGGTTCCTTTAATTTAACTTTACTATACTATGTGCAAAGGTAGGTGACGTATAAGCAGAAAATTATAACAATTTAAAAAGGTTAGAGTTAATCCAGTATATATAAATTAGCTTAAATGTTTTTAAATTCCTTCAAATACAAACTTTTATATATATCACTGATACAATATATGACTCAAGATAGGTTTATGAATTTATCAGTACGAGAAAGTGAGAAGAAGGAATCCAACTATAGGAACCCTACCCGATAAATATTTAAATAACGCAAATAAAGCTTTTCTATGTGAAAAAGAGGTAAAGAAATAATTGCGTACGATATTTTTTGGACAGATATCGCAGGAACTTTTTTCTCAAGACAAATTTTGGATTGTAATAGTGTTAATTATGCTCATAGCGAGGGGGAATTAGTATACCCCGGTAAACAATGCTACTGTGTTATACCCTAACGGATATAGTATCTTAATTGATGTTTGAAATACACCGTTTTTACCAAAAAGAAATAATCTCGTACGACCACTTATATTTGAATAGGATAATATTATTCTAAGATTGTTTATCTCATGTGTTATTTTATTTTACTGATAAATATCTTTTTTGAAAAAATTATATAAATAAAAAATATATATAAAGATCGAACATTCAAAAGGTCAAAAGTCACGTTCAATTAATTAGTTGCCAAATAATCCAAAAGATCAAAGCCAATCAAGTAGTAATTCAACAAAATCAGAAGTCTTTTCCAAAGGGTGATTCAGATTTCATGTCACTTCCTCACAGTTTAAGAGATTTTCCTATGTAAATAAATTGTGAATTCAACCATCTACAACAATTTAAACAAAAACTAAATTCAAAGTGTTTTGTAACATACTACTACCAACTTAAATAAAAACCTCATTATGATTAGCGAAATCCTTTTCAACGCTCCTCTTTTCCCCCTTCTGTTAGTTCCTTGTCAGTCAGTCGATTTTCCTCTCTCAAAAGATTGTCGAACTTCATCTCAATTTCCATTCATTCTTTAATAGAATAGGGTTCGGGCAGAGTTACAGCTATCAGGAATGAGCGATAGCCTATGACTAAAAGCGCCGACTATTTACGAATGACCAGGATCGAAATACCAATCGATAAGAAGAGCCTGCGGAAAGATTTAGGCATTTAGCACCAACCCTCTATCAACGCTAACCTAGCCGCCTAGTGGTATTTAAAAACTGCTTCATGAAGACAAATTAAAATTGGAGCATCTAGTAATAGACTAGTAACTACTAATGTATTAAATAGTCTGACTGAACTTGAGAACCTTAGTAGTATTAGTAATCCTGCCTCAAGCAGCCCTACTGGCTTAGATATTCCTGATGCTCCCAATGGGACATCACCCCTATGTAATGTAACTATCTAAGTTTTTAATAAGATTTCGTCTTTTAACCCAAAAAAACCACAATTGGCAATAAAATGATATTTCATAGACAGAAAAAGCTTTATATAGATTAGCTATAATAATGGTAATCTAAGAGGTTTTCGATAAAATTACTAAGAGCTAATAATCGCAAAACAGAACAGTAAAGTACGAAAATGAAAATATAGTTAGTTTTTTATATACTGTGTTGACTTGCTTTCCTATACAATATTACTAGATATTTGATAGTATAGTATATCCCCACACAAAACACATTATGATATGCATTGGACAGTTTATGGTTGGCCTAAGCTCATACGCATTTGGCCTAGAGGTGTCTAACGGGTGGGCCGGGCCGGGCTGGGTTGGGGTTTTGTTGAATCGGACGGGTAGGGGTACCGGGCCGGTTACGGGTTATAGTTAACGGGTTTAACGGGTA
Organism: Nicotiana paniculata; assembly: GCA_005239505.1. Taxonomy (NCBI): domain Eukaryota; kingdom Viridiplantae; phylum Streptophyta; class Magnoliopsida; order Solanales; family Solanaceae; genus Nicotiana; species Nicotiana paniculata. Next base: position 177 of record ML306305.1, on the reverse strand, counting down.
CGGGTTAATCCGGGTAAAAACTTAACCGTATGGGTTAGGGGCTTAAGGGGCCGGGCCGGTTAAGTATTTTTTTATTTTTTTTTAAATTTTTTTTTGTATTTGTTATAACTGTCGTAAAAAAATAAACTTATAAAAATAGTGTTTGAATAAAGGATGCAAAGACTTTAAAATTCTTAC
>ML306304.1:0-133375 GCA_005239505.1 Nicotiana paniculata | reverse complement strand
GCTTGGGTGGGGGTTGGTTGGTGGTGGTAGGAGTAGGGGTGGGTTGGTGGTGCAGGAAAAAAAAATATAAAATTGAATATACAAAAAGAAAATGAAATTTAGGCAACTAAGTAAATTTTTAGATAAGTTGGGTTGAGATCCCTTTATTTTGGGTGAGTTTTATGGGTTGTATTTGGGATACTTAATGGGTCATAGTGGGCGATAAAGAATAATGGGTTAACTTGGGCTCAGCCCAAATAAACCCATGAACAAAAAATTATACTTTATAGTTAATGTGAAGATTCAATGTGTAGAATCGTTTCTAGGTGTTCTTTATGTCACAACATCTAACAAGATTACTGATAACAAATTAAACCAACCAACTCAACCATTAATGTTGTATATGGTAAAAATCGGGGCTACCCAATTTCACTATTTGGTCGAGATAGGAATGTTACTTCGAGGAGCTAGGACGTCGAGTCCGAAATCGAGGCCTGTTTTGAGATCGAGGTCGACATCGACCGTGGCCAGAAAGACACATACTATGAGTAATATCGGCATAGCTTTACAAGAGAAAGGGCGAGATGTCTGCGATTGATCAAGGACCGTGGCGTGAATCTCAGAACGGATCAAATATATAGCGGTTAATCTGCTATTAATACGATTTCCTGCTATAATTAGAAGTGTACCTTAATTAGAATTCCTCTACTATGTAAAAGGGAATTCCATTTATTTGTAGTCATTCATTATTCACTGATAAAAATATATACGCACGTAACTTTCTTGCTATCTATTTCAATTATTGTTCTTCAGAGTTGCTTTATTATTTACTGTTCTTACTATACCACCTCGAGACTATCCCAAATTGAGGTCGAGGCTTTGCTTACACAATGGGAAGCCATCCGCGGTACCGAGCCTGTACCGGAGAGGTCAAATGATAACTAATCAGGGACCGATCCAACATTAATGAAGATGCTCGAGGAACTCACTAAAAGAATTGAGTACAGGAAAGAAGAAAGTTGAAGCTAATGATAAGAACGTGGAAACAAACAACACTCGAGTTGACCAGATACCAGAAGCACCGCCAATACTGAAAGAGATGGACTCGAAGAAATTTGTACAGAAGTCATTTCCTCCAAGTGCGGCTCTGAAACCTATTCCAATGATCAAATATGTTTTATTGAAGAAGTTCGGAGAGACTCTATCGAAGGGTACCACAATCTACTGCCAAATTCCATTGACTCATTTTCCATGTTAGGAGACTCTTTCGTAAAGGCATATGCCATGGCCATAAAGGTTGCAACAAGGAAATCAGACATATTCAAAGTAAAACAGAAGGATAATGTGATGTTGACGGAGTTCATGTCCCAATTTCAAATGGAACTCATGGAGTTTCCACTGATCACAGATGATTGGGAATTGAATGAACGAAGTCCAGTAGCATCACATCAACTGAAGCAAGATCTTACCAAATATCCAACGGTGACTTGGACCGATGTACATAATCGGTACCAATCGAAGACCAGGGTCGAGGATGACCAATTAGGATCTCTTTCCAGTTTAGTGTATCCAAACAGCTCAGCAACTAAAAATCAGAGGGACGTCGATAGGGAGCCACGACCGAACAAAGACCGATATCAGTCGTACATCGCAGATCGCATGAACAGCGACCCCGGACACAATTTCACCTGAAATGATCGAAGAAGCGATCAAGGAGGGAATTCTTGCGGACTTATGAGCAAAAGTGGTCTTGATAAGCATGTCGATCCTACAGTGGCACCTCGGTTTTTGGAATATAATTTTAGTGTCGATGAGTAAGGCATTGTATGGGCAATTGGAAGAACCAAAGATACTAGATGGCCCAGACCCATTCAGACAGATCCTTCCCAAAGAAACACCAATTTGATGTGTAAATATCATGGCATGCATGGTCACAGGATCGAAGATTGCAGGAAATTAAGGGAGGAGGTAGCCCGTCTATTCAACGAGGGCCACCTTTGAGAGTTCCTAAATGATCGAGCGAAGAATCATTTCAGAGAAAGGGATGCCAACATGAAAAATGAACAGGAGGAGCCGCATCATGTAATCCGTATGATCGTCGGCGGGGTCGATATTCCATAAGGGCCCATATTCCAACGCACTATGGTATCAACTACTAGGGAAAAACGGACCCGAGATTATGTGCCAGAAGGTACCATATCGTTCAACGACGAAGAAGCAGAAGGAATTTCTCAACCTCACAATGACGCTTTGGTAATTTCTATCTTACTAAAAAACGTTCAAGTTAAGCGTGTTTTAGTGGATCTAGGTAGCTCGACAAATATTATCCGATCAAGGGTCGTGGAACAGCTCAGCCTATAAGATCAAATCATGCCCGCAACTCTGGTCTTGAACGGTTTTAATATGGCCAGTGAAACAACTAAAGGAAAAATCATCCTACCAGTAAACGTGGCTGGAACTATCCAGGATACCAAGTTCGAGGGCGACATGAGGTACAGTGCCCTACTCAAGAGACCCTGGATTCACAATATGAGGGTAGTCCATTCGACTCTCCACCAAATGATAAAATTCCCTACATCAGACAGGGTGAAAACAGGATATGGGGAGCGGCATGCTGCAAGGAAATGTTCTCGGTCGATAAAGTAATTCTGATATCGACACTATCAATATTGAAAGGATCGGGCATCAAAGGAAAAAAGAAAGACAAAAAGAAATCACAGCCACCAACCTCGACTGAATCGGGGAAGTAGGAAATAGAGGAAGAAGAAGAAGAAGAAGAAGAAGAAGAAGAAGATTACTAGACTCCTCGAACTTTTGTTTTTCCCGAAGACTCCGACGTCACCAAATCAACAGTCGAAGAGCTGGAACAGGTCATACTGACGAGTACCTGCCAGAGAAAAAGGTATACTTGGGAAAAGGGTTAACCCCTGAACTCAGGAAAAAAACTTATTTTCTTATTGATAACATGGATTGTTTTGCTTGGTCTCACTTAGACATGACATGGATCCCACCAGAGATAACATTGCATCAATTAAGTATGGTCCCAAACTTTGGGCCAGTGAAGCAAAAGAGAAGGCTCTGGTATGAGGCAAAACATGCATTCATCAAGGATGAGGTAACTTAACTTCTCAAATAGGACCCATTCTGGAGGTAAAATATCCCGAATGGTTAGAAAATGTAGTCATAATTCCTAAAAAGGGAACAAACTTTGGATGTGAATAGATTATAAGGACTTGAACTAGGCATGCCCCAAAGATTCTTTTCATTTGCCTAATATCGATCGCATGATCGACGCCATGGCCGACAACGAGATCCTTAGTTTTCTCGACGTTTATTCCGGGTACAATAAAATTCAAATGAACCCGGAAGACCAAGAAAAGACTTCATTCATCACCAAGTATGGACAATCTTGCTATAACGTAATGCCTTTGGGGTAAAAAATGTAGGAGCTACCTACCAATGCCTAGTAAATAAAATGTTCGAAGAAAAAATAGGTAAGTCAATGGAAGTATATATTGATGACATGCTAGTTAAGTCCCTCCGTGTAGAGGTCCATTTGACACATTTGAAGGAAACATTCAAGATATTGAGAAAATACAACATGAAGCTCAACCCCGAGAAATGTACTTCCGGGGTCGGATTGGGCAAGTTCCTTGGGTTCATGTTGTCGAATCGGGGGATCGAGATCAACCCCGATAAAATAAAGGCTATCAAAGACATTATCGTCGTGGACAACCTAAAAGTTGTACAGAGGCTGACAGGGAAGATAGCCTCCTTAGGACGATTCATCTCGAGATCGTCAGATCGGAGCCATAGGTTCTTCTCTCTATTCAAAAAGAAGAACGATTTCGCCTGGACCCCAGAATGCCAACAGGCGTTAGAGGAACTGAAACGATACCTCTCGAGCCCACCTTTGCTTCATACTCCAAAGGCAGATGAAAGGCTCTACATATACTTAGTTGTCTCGGAAATCGCTAAGTGGTGTCTTAGTTCGAGAAGAGAAAGGTACATAATTTCCTGTGTATTATGTATGTCGAACTCTAGGAGAAGCATAAACTAGATATCCACACTTAAAAAAATTGGCACTTGCTTTAATAAGTGCCTCTAGGAAGCTAAAATAATATTTTCAATGTCACCCGATATATGTATTAACCACTTAACCACTTTGTAATGTTTTACATAAGAACGAACTATTGGGCCGATTTTCCAAATGGGCCGTCGAACTCAGTGGGTACGATATCGACTATCAACCCCGAACGACCATCAAGTCTCAAATTTTGGCAGACTTCGTGGCCGACTTCATGCCAACCCTCGTACCTGAATTTGAAAAGGAACTTCTGTTGAAATCGAGTACATCATCGGGGGTGTGGACCTTTTTTTACAGACGGCGCTTCGAATGTGAAGGGGTCTGGGCTAGGCATCGTTTTAAAGCCTCCCACAGGCAATACTATTAGAAAATCCATCAAAACTTCTAAGTTGACTAACAATGAGGCTGATTACGAGGCCATGATTTCAATTCCTGAACTAGCGAAAAGCTTGGGAGCGGAAGTCATCAAAGCCAAGTATGACTCCTTGCTGGTAGTAAAGCAAGTAAACAAAAACTTCGAGGTTCGAGAGGATAGAATGCAAAGGTATTTGGAAAAGCTGCAGGTTACTTTACACCATTTTAAGGAATGGACTTTGAATCATGTACCTCAAGAGCAGAATAATGAAGCTGATGCTCTTGACAATTTGGGATCATCAGTCGAGGACGACAAAATCAGACTGGGGACTGTCGTTCAACTCTAGAGATCCGTAATTGAAGAAGGTCACACTGATATAAACTCTACAAGATTAACTTGCTATTGGAGGAATAAATATCTCGAATTTTAAAAACGAAAAGCTCCCATCGCGCCCTACGGGCAAAATTTGCTCGATACATAGGCTGAAGATGAAACATTGTACAAGAGGACATTCCACGGAACGTTATAAGTATGCCTGTGACCAGGGGACATCGATTATGTCCTACGAGAAGCTCACGAAGGTACATGTGGGAACCACTCCGGTGCCGAATCACTAGTTCACAAAATCATCCGAGCAGGATATTATTGGGATAGTATGGAAAATGTCACTAAGGAGTTTGTTCGAAAATCTGATAAGCGTCAAAGGTATGCATAAATGATCCACCAGTCCGGAGAATAACTTTATTCATTCCTATCTCTATGGCCATTTATGAAATGGGATGATGGATATCATCGGCCCTCTATCATCGACCCCTGGTAAAGCTAAATTCATTTTTTTTATGACTGACTATTTCTCTAAATGGATTGAAGCACATGCCTTCGAGAAAGTCAGAGAAAAAGAAGTTATAGACTTCATCTGGGATTACATCATATGCTGATTCAGGATAAATGCCGAAAATCGTATGCGACAATTGAAAGCAATTCGTCAGTAGCAAGGTAACAAAGTTTCTCGAAGATCACAAAATAAAGAGAATCTTATCGACATCATATCATCCTAGCGGAAATGGGCAAGCCAAATCGACGAACAAAACCATCATTCAGAATCTAAAGAAAATGTTGAACAACGCCAAGGGAAAATGGAGAGAAATTCTACTCGAAGTCCTTTGGGCATATCGAACAACATTGAAGTCCAACACGGGGAAGACCCAGTTCTCCTTAGTATTTGGCTCCGAAGCCTTGATCCAAGTCAAAGTCGGGGAATTGATCGCCTGATTTCGACACACAACAGAAGAATCAAGTCACAAGGCTATAAATACTCGCCTCGAACTATTGGATGAAAAACAAAAATCCACCCTCGTCCGAATGGCCGCGCAAAAACAACGCATCAAAAGGTTTTATAATCGAAGGACCAACCTTCGCCATTTTAGAATCGGGGACTTGGTCCCAAGGAAAGTCACCATCAACACCCGAGACCCTAATAAAGGGAAACTCGGCCTGAATTGGGAAGGACCCTATCAAGTCCTCGATATCCTCGCAAAGGGATCTTACAAGCTAGGCACGATAAACGGCGAGCAACTACCAAATAATTGGAACGTCTCACCACTCAAGCGATATTATTATTAAGGTATGACCTTCTCCTTTTTCATTTACTTTTTACACTAACTTATTTTTCAGGTGTTCGAGCAAAAATATCGAAGTTCTCATCAAGCAGGAAGATATTAGGACCTTAAAGCACACGTTGCACTATTTTTCCCTTCAATCGATTTTTATCGCAAATGGGTTTTTACGGCAAGGTTTTTAACGAGGCAACCATCGTTCGTGCTGACATAGAGTATCTGAGTTCTCCTTACAATTAACCTCGAATACTGGGGGCATCACCCTCAGATGTTTTAGTTTCAAGGAAAATACTTCATGTCAAAAGGGCCTCGATAGGAAAACTTGTAATAGGCCAAACGGTCACATGAACCATGTCTTTATAAATTAGTCAGGCCCCGATGCACCACATGTACGCATGTATAAACTATTCAAAGAAGTACTTTTCCTTATCAGATATCCCGTGACTCAATGAAAATCTTCTAGTTTACAAGCTCCGTACTTATAATTTTTCTAAAATTGCTCAAGGACCAAAATGCAACTACACCTCGAATGATCAACCCCATACTCGGGACTATCATCAAAAATCAACATTTTCAAACTATCTAAACTCAAAATCGTAAGACCTCAAAGAGGCATCCCTCGATTTAAAGGCCAATGACGTCAATCTCGGAGAGTATTACATTGAATAAGTTCGAAGTATTATTGGGAAATAAGACCAAGAGGCATACCCAAAGGGTACGACCAAATTAACGCGGCTCGGAGATGTCTGAATCCTGCAATAAAAATGGCCTTCGAATTCTTTGAAAACCGGTTAAAAAAGGCTACCCTTGGAAAAATAATCAAAGGGCTTCGATAATATCATCCCTCGAAAAACCTCAAGAGGTATCAAATTATTCAAATTCAAACTTGTGCTAAGGCACAAAAAGAAAAGGGATTTCGACAAATATTAAACCCTCAAAAAACCTAGTGGCTAAAAAATACATGCTAAGGCATAACAAAACTTTAAAAAGTTTTTAAGCCAAAAAAGGAGAAAAATCCATTCTTTTAAGGCCATATCGGCCCGACTCAAAGAGCCTAAGGTCCAATACACTTAGAGTTAGAGAACACGTTCTCAGTCAATTCGAACCTAAGGGTTTTATTAGTTCGAGCTCGAATAAAAACCCACTCGACTACAGTTCAAGGATTCATTATTGCTCAATACAAACCTAAGGGACTCGACTATAAAAGCAACATTATTATGACATCGATCAAGTCACCAAAAACCGAAGTCCCAAACATATACAAGGCATAAAAATGTGCTAATATTTTACAAGGCACATAGCAAGTTTGAAGACAAAATTGAAGGAGTTCAAAAAGGAGATATATTTTATATTTATACTTGAAAAAAAAGTATGTACAAGAGACTGACAAAGGTCTTACATAAAAAAAATAAAAAAGAAAAATACAAGTTCTAACTGTGCTTCGAGACGACATCCTCCTAAGGGGCAGCCTCTCCTTCAGTCTCCTCACCCATTTTGGACCTACTCTTGGTTCCTTCATCTTCATCTTCATCGGAGGAGGAGGCCAATAGCCTGGCATCGGCCTCGAGCACCATAGCTTGAGCTATCTCCTCAGAACGGTCAAAGCCTCGAGCATGAATTTCCTCGAGGGTCTCCCTCCGAGATTGGCACATGGCCAGCTCAGTAGTCAATTGCACTTGACTAGTGGCCTCCCTCAACTGAGTTTGAGCGACCTAGACATCAACCAAGTATATGGCTATTGACTTGTCAGCCTAGGCCTTCGCCTTCTCTACCTCACCTTGGGCCTCAGCAAGTCCGACCTCGAGCTCTTCGAATATTTTGGCCCGAGCCAAGCTATTCTCCCTATAAATATGAAGTTGGACTTCGGCCGATAATAGTGGGCCAAGGTAGCCTCCTTCTCGGCAGCAAAGTGGTCCATGCCTTCCTTCCAACAATGACAACTAGCTTTAACCTGATCGACTCCCCCCCGAATAACTCAATCCTTTAAAATATTTTCTGCAATTGAGACATCTAAATGTTAGACTCCACCCTTGGATCAAGTTCGTATTTTTTCTAAAGGACATTTACCTGCTCGTTCAGCTTGGCCTCCTTTTTATGAGCCTTGGCCAAGTCTTCACGAAGGTCCCTGAGATCTTCATCCTTTTGCCCACAAAGGAGCTTGAGAGAATTTATCTCCTCTGATGTCTTCTGGAGCTCGGCCTCACATTGGCTCAGATCAGCCCGAGACTTGGAAAAAGCCTACATTAGAAGAAAACGAGTTAGACTGAAGGAATGGAAGGAAAAAGAGAATCACAACATTTGATACTTAATCAGGAGAGAAGACGATTGGCCTCTTCAAAGAGGGTGGAAGCATCATTAAGGTCGGAGGCATCATCGACACTGGTAAAGCAATCCCGAAAGGGATCCTTTTCACTGGGGACTCCGCCTAACTCAGGGGTTTTCATGGACCGACCCTTTCTTATAGTTTCCTCAGAGTAAGACGGCAGAGAAGGAGAATGGACTGCTATCACTGCCCCAAGCGAGTCATTCGGGGCGCTCTTTTCAGCTCTCGGGGTCCCAGAACCGTCCCCCTCCGATATATTTGCTGCTACTTGAGGGACAATCTCGACCTCGGCGATTCTGGGTCTCACCCGAATTTTCTTTGAAGCCTCCTCATCATGAGGCTGGATCTCGTCAACCGCCTCCGGTTTTGAAGGTTTGCCAGCTTTGACAGTCTTCCTAAGTCGAACCACCAATGCTAACGCGTCACCATCCTCTTCTTATTCTTCTCTGAACATTTGGACCGAGTCATAGTGAGAGAAATTACCTTCCTTCTGGTCCCTAGAGCTTTGGGTTATGGTTTATCGGACAACAAGACCCTCTTTCTCTTATTTTCTTTCACCGATCTCATTACCGGGGACTTAGTCTCTTCCTCGCCGTTCGGAGGCCTCAATATCGCATACTTGTTCAGACCTGCACAAAAGTAAACTTAATGAGAAAAGAGAAGTATGATTAGCACTTCAAAAATAAGGAAGAAAAACTCACCGTGAATCTTTGCCTCTGACTTTCCCTTTGCCATGTCACGCCAACAACGCTCTCCATGAGAGGAAGTCGAGGCCAACTCCTGAACCTAGTCCTCGAGGTCAGGGATCGCTTGAGGCATCCAGGCAACCACTCATCCCACCCTGGTCCTTGTCCTCATCAATACTCAAGAACACAACTTTGGTAGTTCAATGTTGAAGCTTGATCAACCCTCGAAATAGTCGGGGTCGATATAGTCTCATGAGATGTTTGAGGGTGAACTGCAACCCCTCGATTTTGCTGGAGAAGAACCAGAGCATGATTACGATGCGCCAGAAAGAGGGGTGGACACGACTGAGGAATACTTGGTACCTCTTGGAGAAATCAACAATGATTGGGTCGAGGGGACCTAACATGAAGGGGTAAGTGTAAACACTTAGAAACCCCTCAATGTGGGTGGTAATCCTCTCTTCAGGGGCAGGGATCTGGACAACAAATTCATCCCCTCAGTTGCAATCCCTTTTTACCTCCTCGAGGTGTCTCGCCATTATCGAGCAGATGTATCTCGACACGTGCTCATATCGACCATAGACTGATGGAGGGTTCTCAACTTTAAAGTCGGACTTCCAAACGCACGCGCCGGGAATATACTCGCTAAGATGCAGTTCTACCGGTGTTTTGTCACCGGTCGGCCGGGTTGAAGAGAATGAGGTTTTCTCCTTCTGTGGAACGGTTTTTTATGTTTATTCCATTATGCAAGTAGAAGAAAGATGATAATATTAGGTTTGGTTGTTTGAAACTAGCGGAGATGATCTAAGAAGTGATGAAGAAGAAATTGAGAGATTTAAAAGACTTAGAGAAGTTGATGAAGAGGAAATTAATAGTTTGATTCATCAAAGGAGTCCGTATTTTATAGAAATTACAGTGACGATTCGACCACGTTAGTGGCTGACACTCCACTGATGCACATTAATGTTTGGGGAACCGTACCAATAGAACGTTCAGTCATATCTATTGCTTACGTCACGGGTACGAAATCACTGTTTATCGAGGTCATAAGAAAATCGAGGCTCAAGTCGTTTCTACTTATTTTATTCTAAGAAACGAGGGGACTATTTGTATACAGTAGAAATCGGGGCTACCCGATTTCACTATTTGGTTGAGGTAGGATTGTTACGTCGAAGATCTAGGATGTCGAGTCCGAAATCGAGGTTTGTTTTCAGATTGAGGTCGACATCGATCGAGGCCAGGAAGAGACAGATTCTGAGTAATATCGGAATAACTTTACAACAAAAAGGGCGAGATGTCCACAATTGGTTGAGGATCGTGGCGTGAATCTCGGAACGGATCAAATCTATAGTGGTTAATCAGTTTTTTTAATACGATTTCCTGCTATTATTAGAAGTGTACCTTAATTAGAATTCTTCTACTATATAAAAAGAAATTCCATTCATTTGTAATCATTAATTATTCAGTGATAAAGATCTATACACTCGTTACTTTCTTGTTATCTATTTCACTTACTGCTCATCAAAGTTGGTTTATTATTTACTGTTCTTACTATATCACCTCGAGACTATCACAAATCGAGGTCGAGGCTTTGTTTACACACTGTATTGATTTATTTTACTGTTTAATTCATCCATTTATTTTCTGGTTTATCAATTGGTATTGGACGAAATCACATATCCTTAAAGCCACAATATAAGTTCAATTGTTATCCGAATTTTTGGGTAAACAAATGTCTCTCCGTTTCTTCACAATTTATACCCCTACAATAGGGTTTCGGTAATTCATTTATACTTTGAAGAAGTAGATCGTCTACATCACACCCCTTGGGTGCGCTCTTCCACAAATCTTGCGTGGATGGGGATATTTTGTGCACGTGAGTTTTATCATCTAACACTAAACAAATGCATTTAATACTATAAATGCTTTATAATAACTTTAATTTATCAAGTGTAAGTGGTGGCATTGCCTCTAGGATTCAGGAACCGAAAACCTTTTTTTTTTGTGTTCTTTGGGCTGTATTAACCAAATAAGTAGGGTTAGTTTGGTACATGGGATAAAAATATTAATCTCAAAATAATGTTTAGGGTATTAGTTATCCCATATAGAAGGTGGGATAACTTTTACACTAAAATGATGGGATTAGTTATCCTATATAGAAGGTGGGATAACTATTTCCATGGGATATCCCACCCACCCATGGGATATCCCATCATTATACCAAACGACCTCTTAGTGTCATAGCCAATGGTTCGGGGGCGAGTATGAAGATGGTAATCTTGTCGGATGGGCTCGTTGATAGGCCATATGGACTTAGCTCGAGAGAGAATAATGAATGCGCAAACAAAGTCTTATCGTACTAGTTGAAAAGAAAATAAATTTACATATGAGATGTTGGAATATTCTTAATATTGTTAAGCCTTTGAGGCAAAATTATACGGGTTTGGTTCAAAACCAACAATATCACACGGTATTTAAAGTATTTCTAAACTAGCTTAGCCTTACATCTCTTCATAATTACCCTCGTCCAAATATATCTTGTTTTTATAATCAAAAAAATTCTAAAATTCTAGCAAGCTTTAGTCCACGTACCTTTTTCTTTCACAAAATAGTTATTCTTCATGTTTTTAAAGACAGTCAGTTTGCTATCAATCCCTCAGCAGGTTTCCTAGCGTCGTGCAGAACAAAAGAAATTCAGATGCTATGAACCTACTCCAGTTTCCTCCCTTCTGGTAAAACACGTCTGCCTTGAGTGGGATTTGTATATTTTGTCCACACTACTATTATTTTTCTAAGTTTACTTCCAAAAAGCCAAACGAAGCCTCATCAAAATAACTTATGAAAGAAGGAAAGAAAGAAAGAAGAGAAGAAAAAGGAAACCAAGAGGGTGCACTTTCACAATGTCAACTTTCAATTATATTTTATGGATAGAAGCACTATATACGAATTTAATCAATAAAAACTAAAATTCAACATCCTTTGTTAAACCTAAAAACATCGATCAAACTGTATGAAACGTGTAATTCTAATTTACGACGGATATATAAATTAAATTCATCTGGTGATATGTATTGGTTTGAAGAGCCATACTTTGACTAATATTAAACAACAAAAAAGTAATGTATTATTTATGTCTTTCTTGACCTATAAAAATAGTGGACGGAATTTCCGAAAAGGTGTGGAGCCATGACATAACAGAGAAAAGAATTGGGAGGTCGAAGTCATCATATCTATAAAGGTGGGACGGCAGCTTCCACTCGTTTTTATTTATCTATTTTATTTTATTTATATATATATATTTTTTTTGATTACTAATTTTTCTTTTTTGCCTTTGGAGTTACAAAGGGATTTTCATTGGTACATGCTATAGTGTCATTCTCCAGTGTTGTCGTTGCCAGTTGGAAACAACAACATATTATTAAATTTTATGTAGCGATCAGTGGATGTAGGGGCAAATTTTCTTGAGTATACCTAAGATTAACACGTGTAACATGTTTTTCTAATCTTGTAATAGCTTATAAACAATGTTATACATAATTGAAGATATATTAAGTTTGTGCCAGGTGTAATAGAGGAATTATTATTAATTTTTTTTTTTTTTTTTTTGGCTTTCTAAAATAGCTATATTAAGTGGACTACTTGCTAACTTCACCTAGAAACATAAGAAAGTAATTATACGGGTTATATAAGGAATTAAGAATGCAGATCAATATCTTTTTAAGCATGCACAATTTTTCTATTAGTTTATATCGAAACTCCGATTCTCAAATTTTTACGATAAAGATTGACCAACTCCTCAAATCTAGTCAGATTCTTAGTGCTAGAAAAGCTCGAGTTGTTTGGTACGATGGATAAGTAAAAATATTTGGGATAAAATTTTAGTATCGTATAATTTTTTGTTTGGTTACTGATTTTGGGATAAATTATCCTCGGATTAAAAATAGTACTAAAATAACTTAGACATGTGAGATGATGAAATAGTAATCTCAAGATAAGTTGTCCCTTAATAAAGAAGTAAAATCTATACTCCCAAAATTAATAGAACATATTGTTTATCCTTAAAACGAGATAACAACTACACTTACAAGTGGTCTTAAGGATATGTGATTTCACTTGACACAAACTGAGAAATACGTAATTTGCTATTAGAGATTGACTGTAAATAAAGATAAAGCAAACCAATATGATGTGTAGCTTTGGCCCACGACCGAGGTCGCCCTCGAACCAAATGAGTATATGCTTATTGAAGAGTATGAATTGAGTAACATAGTATGAAAGATTTAAGAGAGAAAACATAATATATTGCTTTGAGTAGTGTTAATCCGATGATTACAAAATGATTAAAGTCCCTTTATATAGTAGAAGAGTTATACTCATGGTACAATTCTGAATACAACAGGAAATCTCATGATTGGATAATTAACCGTTCTTGACTTGATATGTGTCGAGATTTTTGCCGCGATCCTTGCTCGTTCGCGGATATCTCGATTTTCCACTATTCGATTCAGCAGGCTCTCCTCGACCTCGTTCGATCCCATTTCTCTTCGTCTCGATTTCCATCTCGCTCAGTCTCGATCTCGGCTGATCTCGATCTCAAATGGTCCCTGAATCACGAGCTCGACAATCTGACTTCGTGTCATGAATTTCTATGACATAAGGTCGAACCCTGGCTTGCCACCTCACTCTCGATTATCATGAAAAAGGTCAAGTCTAATTTTCACCGTATACAGATAGTCCCCTCTTTCCTTGGAGAGTAATGAAAAGAAACGATTTGAGTCCTCGATCTTCACCTCGATACACCATGATGTAAGCGCTATGACATAAGCAGTAGAAGTGACCGAAACGTCTCGTCGGTACAGTTTTTCAGGCATTTAATGCGCGTCAATCAATGGTCTGCCACTATCGGCTCTGGACCGTCGTTGTGAAACAAAAAAATACCCTCCTTCTTCATTCTTTTAAACTTTTCTTTCAAACCTTCTCTATTCTAATCTTCAGAGCCTTTTGCCTTTTTCCAAGTTCCATATTTTCAGATCTTTGAGTTTCCTTGACCAAGTGAAAAAAGAATACAATTGGGGAAACTAACAAGTAGTGGTGCCGGCTCCAAAAGAAATGATCACCACCCACGTGGAAGGGTTCTTATGTTTTTACACTTACCCCTTCACATTATTTCCCCTCGATCCCAGAATAATAGACTTTTGTAAGAAATATGAAGTGACCCTTGGCCAAAGTAACCCCTCTTTCAGGAGGATTGTGATACTACTCCGCTACTTCGTAAGCAAGATCGACTGGCTCCTTTTTACCCTCGACCACCTCATACGACCGTACAACCCTCGACTTTATCAAGGTGGGATAATAAAGCTTCAACGTCAGGCCACCAAAGCACCCTTCTCGAGCATAGAAAAAGACAAAGACCATTTTTGGATGGGCCGGTTTGTTCTAGTGAGGACCACACACTTAATCCCGGCTAAGAGTATGCCATTTCCTAGGAAATGGAATATGAAACTTAAGTAAAACTCCGTCTTTGATTCCTGTTTGGTGTCTTTATATTTCATCTTTTCTCATTGATGTTCAACTTGATGCAGCTGCTGCCTAGATGCCAAGAGAAGTTCCCCCAGCTCGAGAACTGGGTCAGGAGCCTGGTATCACAATGGACGCATGTTGAGCGTGCATGGCACGATTTGTCAATGGGTCGATGTGAGGCTAGTATTAATGATTAGCCTTCTTCCTAACTTAATTATTTTTCCATTGTTCAAAAATCTTTTTGAGCTTACTTAATTTTTCCTTTTACAGTTCTCGGGAAGGACGCGACGATGAGACCCCCGTTTGGTGACAAAGAGATCATTGCCCTACCATCTGTCCCGAAGCCGGTGAATGAGAAGAAAATGAATAGAGCTTCGGATTCTGAGGGGCAGAAGCCAAAAAAGAAAACAACCCGCAAAACTAAGGGGATCATCATCCCTCTGACTTTGGAGTCGGTCCAAAGGCTAAGGGGTGAAGAAGAAGAAGAAGAAGAAAATGATTTCGGGCTGGTGGCCCATGTACGAGCTAACAACGAGACTTGAGGAACCACGGAGCCGGTGAGAGTTGAAAATTCTCCACCTCGGCTTGAGGAGGAAACCTTGGCCGATGTCCACGAGCCAAAAAGAGCCGAAGACGCTTCACCTCGGGGTAAGAAGGATGTTGAGGAGGAGGTTGATACTGGTGTATAAATCGGGCTCAAGGCTCCCCGAGATAGAGAAGTTCCCCAAAAGATTCACATGGGTTAATAGATGTCGGGGATTCCCCCTTGTTTCCTTCATTCTCTAAGTTGATGATACGCGAAGCTCAGGCAGTGGAGACTTGCCATGGGGTATAATACCCTTTTCGTGGTTACTTTGTTGGAGTCGAAGATGTCACCAGTCTGAGGGACTTGGAGATTCTGAAGAAGAGCTCGAGCGAGGCTTCCTCAAGTTTTAAATTTACCAACAAGTTTCCGGCCCCTAGTGCCGATCCCTGGCGCACGCGATCAATTGATATTTCGGTCCTGGAGGGTGTTCAGGTTCTTGCTACCCCCCGTAGGGGTGGCTAGCTATCTCCGATGTTTGGTCACGAAAGAAGACCAAGCCAAGATGGATGAGGTTGAAACACCCTATCTTTTCAACGAAGCCGAGAAGGCTATCAATCGGGTAAATGCATGTTTTCTTTTATCGATGTCAATTTTCATGCTTGTACTTTTTTTCCTTTGTATAATTTTTCTTTCTATGGTTGTAGGCTTTTGTGCTTCATCATGTTCTTCCAATCCCATGGGGAGCTTAGCTGGTATGTGGCTGAAATCCGAGGGCTCACTGAGGAGAAAGATTCCTTCAAGCTTCTTAGTGAGAAAATAGAAGAGGAAGCAAAAGGCCTTTGTGCTGAGCTAGAAGCAGCTCAGAAAGAACAAGGTGAACTGGCGGAGCAGTTAAGAAGAATCTTTGAAGTTAATGAAACTGATACCATCACGGTGGATAACAATTCGGTCTCGCAGGTCCAACAAAAGCTCGATGTGATCGGGCAACTTCGTGAGTAAGTAGACACAGTGAAGGCGGAGTCCAAGCCATGGAAGAAGAACATGGATCGCCTTGCCTTTGAAAATGAGGCTGCCCGAGTTCAACTGCCTCGGCTGAAACCCAACTCCGAGGCATGAAAGATAAAGCCTTAGTGCAAGCCAAGAAAATTGAGGAGTTCTTGTCTCAGTTGGGTTCAGTCCGATCTAGAGAAGCTGGTCAAAAGACTCGCAACAACCAAATCGGAGGTCAAAACAACCAAGGCCAACATTGATGTAGTGGTGGCCATCTACCGTACCGACGCTGAAGCTGCTCAGTTTCGAGCGATGGAAGTCACTGAGGCTTCTCAAGTTCGAGCAAATTGGGTTGCTGAGCACGCCAATTACCAGTCTCGGAGGGAGACCCTCGAGGAAATCCATGCTTTTGGCTTCGATCTTACGGGCAATATCGAGAGCGCTAAGGAGATTGGAGCTGACGCCAGGGGGTTAGCTTATCCTGCTGATGACGATTCCGAGAGCCTTAGTGGATCTGCTTGTGGAGAAGGCCTCGAGGATGAAGATGCTGTTCCTGGAGATGACTAGGCCCTTTAGGATGTTACAGTTTGTGTCTCTACCGAGGCCTGCTTCGGCTTTTTGTAAATAATTTCCATTGGGCCATGTTGCACTTGTAAATGCCTTTTGAGTTGTATATATAAAACCCTTATTTCACTTTCATGTATTCTAAGTCTATTTGCTTTTCATTTATCTATACGAAGGCTAGAATGCCTTAGCATGAAGTTATGGAGTTGTATTCTTAGGTCCGAGGTTGACTTGTTTGAAAATTAAATCAGTGTAGCCTTTAGGTTTTATGATTGAGCGAGGTTCTGCTCGAACTTGAAATAGGGTAACCCTTCGGTTTTCTAGTTAAGAGAGAATGTTGTTTCGAACTCGAAGTAAAAACAACCCCCATGCCTTTGTCTTCTTTGTATTAGGCCGATCTGGCCTTTGTAAAAATATTGTTTATATAAGTAAGTCTTTCTCCCCTTTTCTTCTTAAAATTTTTGTCACTTGTGTTTACAAACATGGGATGCCTTAGCATAAAATAATAAGGAATCATTCGAGAGTTCGAAAAACCTTTACATTCATTAGAATCTTTGGTGCTCGATATCATCGAAGCCTTTTATGATTTTGCGAGGGGTAGCGTTTAAAAACAGTTATGAAAGAATTTGAAGGCCTATTTCATTACGGATTCAGACGTCTCCGAACCATGTTAATTTGGTCGTAGCCTCTTAGTATGGGATCTTCCCATTGGGCTTATTTTACCATTTTATTTGAGCTTGCCCGAAGTAATAGTCCCCGAGTAGGGTGACCGTGGAATTTAAAATTTGAGAGTTTCCTAAAAGATCTTATGACCTCAATGTTTCAATAATTCGATATTGTTTGAATTTACTCTTCGGATGGTAGTCCCCGAATGTGGGGGTGATTATCCGAACTCAGATATGATCGGCCCTTAAGCCCGTTTCAATGATAGATCGAAAGTATGGAACTATAAAGTAGAAAAATTTTTCTAAGGCATGGGATATTAGCAAGGAAAAACACTTCTTTTTATGAAAAATTACTATACATGCGTACATGTTCTGTGCAGGGCTCAAGCAACCTATGAGGCCACGATTCATTGGAACGTTTGGCCCTTACAAATTTCACCTATCGAGACCCCATTGTTATGAAGTAATTTCCTCGCAACAAAGTTGATATTTGAGGGAAATGCATGTCACGACCCAAACTGATAGGCTGCGACAGGCACCCGGTACCCTACTCAACCGAGTACCAACATAAAATATCTTTTCATGTCATACTATCATAGATAACTGAGCCAGAAGGCGGCCGTGAGATAAGTAGAATACAACATGTGATACCAACTTATACATCAGACATATGGTCCTATCTGACTAAAATAACCACTCGTATACTGAACATAGGCCGACAAGGCTATACAATCTTTTATGTACATGACATCTGTCTACAAGGCTCTTAGAATACATAATTTTCATAAAGGTCAGGACAGAGTCCTGCCATACCAAAAAATTACACGTCTAAAGCATACTAACCAAATAAGTGACTCTGAAGCAAATGGAGCACCAACGTCTTCCGCTGAGATGATAGCCTACTTGGAGGGCTCTCGACCTGTCTATAGGGACCTGCGGGCATGAAATGCAGCGTCCCCAGGCAAAAGGGACGTCAGTATGAATAATGTACCGAGTATGTAAGGCACATAAATAAGTACATATCAGACATGGAAGAATTATAGAGTAAATGAATCAACTTGTAAGTCTGGATAACTACGTAAATCATGAAATTATTATAGTATCATGCATATGCGTATGAATGTCATGCCGTGCATAGGTACATGTTTCATAACATCATCAGGTCTCCGAGGGCATCCCATAATATCATCTTGGCCACTGTGGGAAAAATCATGAACGTATACTAGCTGATCAGGTGGTGGTGCGTATATAACGCCGTAACCTTTTACCAAATACCATATACATATAATATACATATATACGCGTATAAACGCCATCTTCTCATGGGTCAATGTTCATATATAAATGCATATGAAATACGTTAATAAAATCTCTCAGTACGTCATAAGACCATTACGCCTCAGATTAAGATCACGAAATAAAATTTACCAACATACGTATTTTTGAGACCCATGAACAGAAGATAGAGTAATATGACACATGGGAGAATAAGAATATATACAACTCTATCATTTCTACGAATAGAGTAATTTATGAAATTTGTGCATTTGCTCGTTTCACTTGTGTTGTATAGATCAAGCCAAAAAGAAAGAAGGGATAGCTTTAACATACCTGGAGTAGAGAAAAATCCGTATAATATTCTTGAAAAGGTTGCACCGTACTCCTATAGAGTCACAAAATCTCACGTTGCTATGGTGCTAAGAAATATCGTCGGAATCTGAAGATGGCGCTGCACTACTTATACGAAACAAACACCAAACAAAGATATTTTAGCCCAAAACTTTCTCACGGTGTTCCCTTTCCATATGATCTCTGAGTTCTTATTTGAGACCAATATGGTGTATCTTAACAAATAACTTGTAGTATCCTTTTCAATTAGTAAACCGTCACACGTTGTATGCTTTTAGCCCTCACTTCCAAATAAAGGTTACATTAAATGGCCACCTTTCTTGCCAAATGATGAGTCATTTAATGTGTTGTCAAAGGGATTCCACCTTTTTTAATATTTATCCAAAAACTTTAGTTAATCCACAACTAATAATTAATTAACTAGGTAATGTCTCATTACCCAATAATTAACCAATTACCCACATAATTAAGAATTATTTCCAGTTACTTAAAATACTACTCACTTTTCACAAACCTTATACATCTTACTATCATGATCATGTGGTACCTTGTATGGTACTAATCCATAAATATCGTGTATTAACTCTCAACCTGTATTTTATTCCAACATGCCAAACTTGGACGGAAATTTATTTTCTTTGACTTGCTTCCTCTCTCACCTTCACGAATTTATTCATCACTTGTTTGAAATAGCATAATCCTTATAATCTGCAAATAATCTTTTCCTTGGACTGATGTCAATTTCCTTCTGAAAAATTTAACGTACTATACTACAGGGTGCAACATCGTGGTAATCTAATACTGTGAATCCTAACATCATCGTAATGTAATACTGCATGACGTAATATTACGGTGCGTAACAATGCCTCCCAGTATGCGATGTTGATTGCAAATAAGCCTTGGATACTATTGAATCATTCTAAGTTAGCACGATCAATAGTTGCCTCATTAAAAACCTCGCCGAAAAACCCATCTAGGACAAAACCAGTCTAAGGGAAAGAGTGTGCAACGCATGCTTCCAGACCTAAAGACTTTGTCGAAAAATCCATCAATGTTCCTGGTTGACTACCTCCGAAGTTTAGTCTAAATTTGAAATGAAAATGGAAGGGGGGTCGTACCTTAGGAGTAGTATCGTTTTAGGTGTAATATGTTCCAATTGCTCGGTAGTTGTTTGTCGTTCATCGTGCCGAGCTTGTAGGATCCCTTTCCGATAACTTCGAGAATATGGTATGGTCCTTCCCAGTTTGGACCCAATATTCCTTCATTTGAATTTCGGGTGTTGGGTGTTACTTTTTTTTAGTGCCAAGTCCCCGATGTTAAAATGTCAAAGATTGGCTCTTCGATAGTAGTACCTTTTGATCCGCTGTTTTTGAGCGGCCAATCGGATGAGGGCGGCTTCGCGCCTTTCATCCAACAATTCTAGGCTCGTATTCATGGCTTCGTTGTTTGACTACTCTGTCGCATATCAAAACCCGATGCTAGGTTCTCCGACCTCGACCGGAATTAGAGCTTATGCTCCATAGCCTAATAAGAACGGGGTGGCTCCATTACTATACTTCGACGTTGTGTGGTATGCCGAGAGAATCTCGGTTGTATCTCTCTCCACTTCCCTTTGGCGTCGACCAATATCTTCTATAGATTCTGAATGATGGTTTTGTTGGTCAATTTGGCTTGTCTGTTCCCGCTGGGATGATAAGGTGTTGATATGATATTTTTGATCTTGTGATCCTCGAGAAATTTAGTTACTTTAATGCCGATAAATTATTTTCTATTATACCATACAATCTCGGAGGGCATCCCGAATCGAAATTTGATGTGGTCCCAAATAAAATCTATGACTTCCCTTTCTATGACTTTCTCAGAAGCCTACGCTTCCACTTAGAAAAATAATAAGTCATAAATAAATAAACTGAGCTTTACTTGGGGCCGGTGGAAGAGGCCGACGATTTCCATTCCCTATTTCATGAACGGAGATGGGGAAAAGACCGAATGGAGCTTCTCCCCGGGTTGGTAAATCATTGGTGCATGCCTTTTGCATTTGTCGCATTTTTGAATGAATTCCTTTGCATATTTCTCCATGTCGATCCAATAGTATTAGGCTCTGATCACATTGTGGACCAATGACTCGGCACTAGAATGATTTCCGCAAGTGCCCTTATGGAATTCCCTTAGGATGTATTCGCTATCTACCAGTCCCAGACATATTGCTAACGGACCATCGAACGTCCTCCTAAATAATGTTCCCTCTTCGGACAAGGTGAACCGTGATGCCTTTGTGCGTAGAGCCCTTGACTCTTTCGGATATGATGGGAGCTTTCAAATTCTTAAATAATCCACATATTTGTTTCTCCAATCCCAGGTCAAACTCGTGGAGTTTATCTCTGCATGACCTTCCTCGATCACTGATCTCATGAGTTGTACGACAACCCCTAAATTGAGTTCGTCATCTTCGACCGACGACCCTAAGTTTGCGAGAGCATCGACCTCATTGTTCTGATCTCGAGGTACATAATTCATGGTCCATTCCTTGAATCGATGTAGATTCATTTGTATCTTATCCAAGTACCTTTGCATTCGGTCTTCTCTGACTTCAAAGGTCCAGCTAACCTGGTTCACGACGAGGAGGGAATCACATTTAGCTTCGATCACCTCCGCTCCCAAGCTTTTTGCTAATTCGAGGCCTGCAATCATGTCATCATATTTGGCCTCATTGTTAGTCAATTTCGTAGTTTTGATATATTGCCTAACTACATTACCTGTGGGTGGTTTTAGCACGATACCGAGTCCGGACCCTTTTACATTCGAAGCACCATTTGTAAAGAGGGTCCAAATTCCCAAAGATGTACCTGATTTCACCAACAATTCTCTTGCAATTTCAAGTACGAGGGCCAGCGTGAAGTCGTCGAGGGAGTCTGCCAAGATTTGAGACTTAATGGCCATTCAAGGCCGATATTCAATATGGTACCCACTGATTTCTATGGCCCATTTGTCCATGAGGCCGATATTCAATATCGTACCCGCTGATTTCTATGGCCCATTTGGCCAACGGGCCCGAATTTTCATGCTTATGCAAAATAGTACAAAGTGGATAAGTCATTACAACACATATTGGATGGCATTGAAAATATGGTTTTAGTTTCTTGAAGGCGCTTATTGAAGCAAGCGCTAATTTTTCTAAGTGTGGATATCTGGTCTTGTCCTCACCTAAGGTATGACTAACATAATAGATGGGAAATTTCGTACCTTGTTCTTCTCAAACCAAGTCTCCACTTACCGCTATCTCCAAGACCGCCAAATACAAATAAATATGCTCGTTTGCTTTCGGTGTGTGAAGCAGCGGCAGGCTCGACAAATACCACTTCAGTTCCTCCAAGGCTTGTTGGCATTCCGGAGTCCATTCAAAGTTATTCTTCTTCTTCTTCTTCAACAAAGAGAAGAATCAATGGCTCTTGTCTGATGATGTCAAAATAACTCTGTTATACCCCGTAGTATTACATTATGACGATGTTATGCTCCGCAGTATTATATTACGACGATGTTATACCCTGCAGTATTGGACGTTGAATTTGTCGTAAGATAATTGAGATCAGTTCAAGGACAAGATATTTAGAGATTATAGGTATTATTTTATTTCAAAAAAGTTCGTGAAGGTGACAGGGTAAAGCAAATCGACAAAATGAGTTTCGTCGAAGTTTGTCGTTTTGAGATAAAATATGGTCCGAGCTCTAATACCCGGTACTTATGGACTAGTACCATACAAGGTACTACATGACCATGGTAATGAGGTATATAAGGTATGTTAAAAGTGAGTAGTATTTTAAGTAATTTGAGATAATTCTTAATTATGTGGATAATTGAGTATTTAATAATTTTTGGTGGGAGATAAGCTAATTAATTATGATCTTTGGATAAGATTATTAAGATTCCTAACGTGGCAGCAATTGAGGTCTTCATCCAAGATAAAATTGTGACTCTTATTCCATGTATTAGGTGGCATGAAAAGGGGCCTTTGGGCAAGACTAAGCCATCAAGTGGAGCCCACAAAACAAACAAACTTAAGAGACTCCTTATCTCATTAAGGTGATACAAAAGTTACAAATATTTGTTAGATGATGTTATGTACACTTTAACCCATTTTTGAGTTGAAAGATGAAATCTTAAGATTATGATTCTTATCTCATAATCTGACGAAGACTTCTCTAAATTCAAAGTAAGAAGGCCTATGGCTTTGTGAAATTTTAAATACAAATATACGGATGAATCTTCAAGGAAAGTCTTATAAGATTATGATCAAATTCAAAAAGTAAGATATATTGGCAACGTGATTTTGATTCAACAAATTCATACGAGATTATATTAAGCAATAGCAATGAGATTTTGCAATACAAAGGGAGTATGGTTTAATCTTCTCAAGAATATCATATGGATTTTCCCTACTTCCATCCGCCGTTACGTGTTATCACAATTGACGTGTGTTAGAGGGATTTTCAAGAAAATCATTTCACGTATATTAAGGCTATCCCGTCTTTCTTTTGGGATGGTCCAAATTATACAGAAGAAACGAGTAAATACACAGTTTCTAAAAATTACTCTATTCATAGCAATAGTAAGGGTGTCTATATTCTTGATTCCTCATGAAAATTATTATTATCTTCTGTTGATGGTTCTTGAAATTACATATGTTGGTAAAGTTTATTTCATGATATTAATCAGAGGCATAATGGCCTTATGACGTACCGAGAGATTTTATTAACGTATTTCATATGCATTTCATGCATTAACATATGCACATTGACCCATGACCACATTGAGTTATATACGCGTATATATGTAAATATATGTATATGGATATGTGAAAAGGTTACGGCGTTATATACGCACCACCACCTGATGAGATGGTATATGAAGATGATGTTTTCCACAGTGGCTGAAATATGGTTCAAACGGCGTTATATACGCATATATATGTATATATATTCTAACGGCATTATATACGAGTATATATGTATGTATATATATGTATATGGGATATGGGAAAGGTTATGGCGTTATATACGCACCACCACCTGATCAGCTGGTATACGATGATAATTTTGCCTGCAGTGGCCGATATGATATGATGGGATGCCCTCAGAGGCTGATGATGTTATGGAACATGTACCTATGCACGACATGACATTCATACGCATATGCATGGCGTTAAAATTAATTTATGATTTACAAAGTTATTCAGACTTACAGGTTGAGTCATGTACTCTATATGTCATCCATGTCTCTTATGTATTTATTTATGTGCCTTACATTCTCGGTGCATTATTTGTACTGATGTCCCTTTTTCCTAGGGACGCTCCGTTTCATGCCCGCAGATCCCGATAGATAGGTCGAGAGCCCTCCAAGTAGGATATCAGCTCAGCGGAATATGTTGGTGCACTCCATTTACTTCGGAGTTGCTTGTTTGGTTAGTATGATTTAGACGTGTATTGTTTGGTATGGCGGGACTCTGTCCTGACGTTTACGACATTTATGTACTCTTGGAGGCTTGTAGACATATGTCGTGTACGTGAAGGATTGTACGACCTTGTCGGTCTATGTTTTGAGTTTATAAATGATTATGTTGACCTATTAGATTTGTATGTCACGTGTATATGATGATGTAATAAGAAATATACGTTACGTTGGTACTCGGTCGAGTACGGTACCGGGTGTCTGTTGCGGCCCATCGGATTGGGTCGTGAAAAAAGTGGTATCAGAGCAGTTCTGTCCTAGGCAGTCTACAAGCCGTGTCTAGTAGAGTCTTGTTTATGGGTGTGTCGTGCACCACTCTTATAAGCAGGAGGCTACAGGGAATTTAAGACTGTCACTATTTCTTCTTACTCTAGATCGTGTGGTAGAGCTCACTTATAAAAATTCAAGTTCCAAACTTCTATTTTTATTCGTAATAAGACAATGCCTACGTTCAAAAAGATGATCGATAAGAGATATAGCTGTGGAAGTGTTGAATTTGAGGAACTTGACTTTGTATCATTCTTATGAAAGTAAATGTGGGATCTTCAGCAGATCATGTGCATACTTGAAGGTGTAAGCTTCTTGATAAGAAGCCTTAAGGCATGAATTCCTATCCACCTTTATGATGAAAGAAAATGAGATATTAAAAAGATAAATACAAGTTTCAACAAGCAAAAGAAGCAAGATAAAGAAGGGTATGAGGCGCCCAGTCAACAAAGGGTAATAGTGTTTGTAATTCAGGCAGAGGAACGTAAGATTTTTGAGTTATATTCAATAGTAACAGAGGTATATACAATTGGTCGCACCCATTCCAGATATGCCCTGTGGGGATTATTAGAAGTAGTATAAGAAGATATGATAGGTGAATTTTTGCGTCAGTTGACATTTCCGAAGGGTATTACAAATGTGCCAATAGATCTTCTTGTGAGACACCCAGATGGTGCACTCTAGAATATTACTATTAGATGTGAATACCAGCACTCAGAAGATAGGAACTGAAATCCTGGATGGGATTAATATTACCTTAAGTGTTCCTCTCATCCCTACTAGAGCGACGATGTCCAGAGAGCCGATGAATGAATCAAGGAGAGCTAAAAGCGAAAGAATGTCGTGTTGAAGTTTTCATAAGAAAAGAGATATGCAGAAATATTAGCAAAGTAATGAGAAGAGAGATAAGGAAGAATTATGAACAAGGTATGATACATGGATAAAGACGGTAGAAAAAAAAAAGAAAAAAAAAAGAAGAAGAAGAAATGACAGTATTACACAGTCTAGTCAAGTGAATGAAGACATGAGAGGTGACAGGCCTTAGGACAACGAAAGAGTACAAGCCATAAGGTTATATCCTCATTTCGAGAATTAAGTTCGTAACTCCAACGCGATTACCAGAGGGGAGAGTTAATCCCTAGAGTAACAGAAATCAGTATAGACTGGAAAACAAGATAAACTAAAAATGAATTAGGGACTGAGTGATTTGGTAATAGTCAACATCATGAGAATTTCATATCACATTCCGTAAATAATAGGACAGACCACAGAAGAAGATTCACGATGAATTCAGAGAATAGTCATTCAGGGAGGCGCTTCCCTAGAGCAAGCAATGCGAGCAAAGTTAAGCTTAAGAGAATGTATGTGCTAGTTATGCTAGGTGTCACCCTCGCGAGTAAGGGAATTTGTCATCCTTGGTACAGTAGAATTGACGCAAGGCAAGTAAGGATCATTGATGTTGAGAAACGACGCCAAAGATGAAGAGGTAAAATATATATAGGTAGATCCTCGTGGCTCAGTTTTTAGTACATCCCTAAATGGGGGAATATGGAGTAATGTGGCATTAAGCCAGAATTAAGTGCTGCTAGTGACTATGGAATGGTAAAGGAAGAATGTGATAAATGAAAGGGGAATGAGATGGAAATTATCCAAATATTACAGATACGCTACAATTCAAGAATATTGTGCAAGCATGACGTCAAGGAGAGGAAGTAAAGGTTCTTGCCCGAGCTGTTATTAATAAATAAGGAGCCAGTGCGAGACGTAAGATAAGACAAAGGAAATAACCCAAGAAAGATTACAAAGAATATTGATATAAGAATGGGCCAACGAGTAGTTAGTAATTGGTCAGGAAGATCCCGGTTATGGCTAAGTAGGAGGTTACAGACGAGTCACCAGATCGTGTGAGATAAACATAGTAGAACCCAACATGCAGAGTTCAACCTCGAAGAATATCATTATAATACTTGAGATATATTCAAACAAGATTCGGGGTAGTTAAAGATATGTATGAATGTTATGGGGATAAAAGAAACTGCCACTGGGAAGGCAGTCAAAATATCAGTTCACAAGCAACCATACAAGCACAAGGGCATGGAAGTAAGCAACTATGGATGATTATATGCAAGTAAGGACATCAAAAAGGTCCATAATAAGCTCACAACTTTACGAGAGTCAAGGGTTCTCCCTAAGTACTACAATGAAAGACTAGATGAGGAGATAAGAAAGAAGGCTTCAACCCAAGCATCGCTACCTAAAGAGGAAATGGTCGTATAACAATAATCTCGCAACAACATTGTAAGCATTCCAAAGGAAAGTGGCACATACCGTGGCTAATGAACGGGAAGTAAGAATTAAAAGTAATATTAGAGATCATATGAGTTGTATGAAAACTCTGGCAAATGTGGGCACTAAGATAAGCTAAGTATGGACGCAACAAGGGGGAAGAAAGACCAGGAAAAGTAATAGCTTATGTTGAAAGAAAGATAAGATGGAACAAAAGAATTATTTGATCAAAGATCCAGGGTTAGTACGCTATGGATACACTCAAGATTTTGGAGCATTATCCAAGCAGCATATATGTTGACAATCATACGGCAATAGAAGACTCCGGTATAAGTTTAAAGAAAGAGTTAAGCCCAGGGCACAGACAAATGATTGAATTGTTAGAAGATTGTATCATGGATATTCTATTACGCCCATGAAAGGCTAAAGTAATAACTGATAACATGAGCCATAGATCGGAAGAAAGATTAAGCCTACGTAAAGGCTGATCAGAAGGAAGAGGAAATTAAAGAATTACACCACCTACGTAAATCAGGAGTCTGATTATTGGACCTAGAAAAATTATAGAAGTTGTGCTGGAGAACATGACAAAATCACTCTTAATATCAGATGTTCAAGAGAAATAACACAAAAATTATAATATATAATGGCTCTACAAGAAATCCAGTTAGAAGAAGTACCAGCCCCATAAGAAGTCAGTACGAAGCTCCCACCGGATTGTGTATGTACCAGAGGTGCGAGTATTATAATAGAGCTTCGAGTTATGGGCGTGAATTATACCTATGTGAAATGGAGTTCATGAAAGAGATAGAAAATACAATGTGAGATTTTAAGGTAAGTAAGGTAAAGGTGAACAGCGTACAAGATACTCAAAGGTAGAATATGTGAATAGTCCATATTCAAGAGGATTGCATGAATTGTAAGGGGATAAAAATACCCACATAATGTGAATCACATTGTGATGCTATAAAATACGATTATTGAAGTACAGTATTGCCCCTAAGTGGATCAGCAATACTTCAAATATTCCTCGATGCAACATAAGCCCTAGTGGAAATGTATTACTTAAGAAATTTAAAGTTATCAATGGAAGATTATAGATAACCATTGAGGTGAATCAACAATGGCTGGCTAAAAGTTACAAAGTACGAGATGAGATTAGGCCATTAGTCTTAAGATGAACAGTAATGAAGAAGCCTTAAAAGACTTAGCTTTATGCATGTAGGATAAGCAACGAGAGTAACCTGGAGTTTGGTCGCAGTCCTCAATAACGATAAATCGAAGTAAGAGTTATGGTATAGTATGGCCTACTTAGACGCAGTAAAGCTAATGACACCCAAAGGAAAAACTTGACATAATTTTGTGCATGTTCAAAAAGTGAGGCCTAGAGCTTGGTTAAGAACTGGAGGAAAGAGGAGAAAAGCGTCGCATAGGCGCATATACAAAGTTAGAGTCGTACAAGCCGCGTGATAGAAGGTGGCAACAATTACGAGATTAGAAGGATTCCGACTACAAGTTGTGGTGTGAGAAAGAGGCTAAAAGGGAGGAATGCCTTAGACTTTAGATTTATTCAACGAACAGTTGCCTAAATAGAAAGGAGAATATTATAGTATTCGCAAGAGCTATGAGTTATGAGATTGATAAGTGCATCACTCAACATTCGAGGACGGATGTTCCAAATGGGGGAATGTTGTTATACCCCGTAATATTACATTATGATGATGTTATGCTCCACAGTATTATATTACGACGATGTTATACCCTATAGTATTGGACGTTGAATTTGTCGTAAGATAATTGACATCAGTTCAAGGACAAGATATTTGTAGATTTTAAGTATTATTTTATTTCAAAAAAGTTCGTGAAGGTGAGAGGGTAAAGAAAATCGAAAAAAATGAGTTTCGTCGAAGTTTATCATTTTGAGATAAAATATGGTCCGAGCTATAATACCTGATACTTATGGACTAGTGCCATACAAGGTACCACATGACCATGGTAATGAGGTGTATAAGGTATATTAAAAGTGAGTAGTATTTTATGTAATTTGAGATAATTCTTAATTATGTGGATAATTGGGTATTTAGTAATTTTTGGTGGGAGATAAGCTAATTAATTATGATCTTTGGATAAGATTATTAAGATTCCTAACGTGACATCAATTGAGGTCTTCATCCAAGACAAAATTTTGACTCTTATTCCATGCAATTAGGTGGCATGACAAGGGGCCTTTGGGCAAGACTAACCCATGAAGTGGATCCCACAAAACCAACAAACATAAGAGACTCCTTATCTAATTAAGGTGATACAAAAGTTACGGATATTTGTTAGATGATGTTATGTACACTTTAACTCATTTTTGAGTTGAAAGATGAAATCTTAAGATTATGATTCTTATCTCATAATCTTACGAAGGCTTCTCCAAATTAAAAGTAAGAAGGCCTATGGCTTTGTGAAATTTCAAATAAAAATATACGGATGGAGCTTCAAGGAAAGTCTTATAATATTATGATTAAATTCACAAAGTAAGATATATTGGCAACGTGATTTTGCTTCGACAAGTTCATACGAGATTATATTACGCAATAGCAATGGGATTTTGCAATACTAAGGGAGTACGATTTAATATTTTTCAAGAATATCATATGAATTTCCCCTACTTCGATCCGTCGTTACATGTTATCGCAATTGACGTGTGTTAGAGGGATTTACAAGAGAATCATTTCAGGTATGTTAAGGCTATCCCTTCTTTCTTTTGGCATGGTTAAAATTATACTGAAGAAAGGAGTAACTACACAGTTTCTATAAATTACTCTATTCATAGCAATAGTAGGGTTGTCTATATTCTTGATTCCCCATGAGAATTATTATTATCTTCTGTTCATGGGTCTCGAAATACATATGTTGGTAAATTTTATTTCATGATATTAATCAGAGGCATAATGGCCTTATGACGTACCGAGAGATTTTATTAACGTATTTCATATGCATTTCATGCATTAACATATGCACATTGACCCATGACCAGATTGAGTTATATACGTGTATATATGTAAATATATGTATATGAATATGTGAAAAGGTTACGGCGTTATATACGCACCACCACCTGATCAGTTGGTATATGAAGATGATGTTTCCCACAATGGCTGAAATATGGTTCAAACGGCGTTATATACGCATATATATGTATATATATTCTAACGGCATTATATACGAGTATATATGTATGTATATATATGTATATGGGATATGGGAAAGGTTATGGCGTTATATACGCACCACCACCTGATCAGCTGGTATACGATGATAATTTTGCCTGCAGTGGCCGATATGATATGATGGGATGCCCTCAGAGGCTGATGATGTTATGGAACATGTACCTATGCACGACATGACATTCATACGCATATGCATGACGCTAAAAATAATTTATTATTTACAAAGTTATTCAGACTTACAGGTTGAGTCATGTACTCTATATGTCATCCATGTCTCTTATGTATTTATTATGTGCCTTACATACTCGGTACATTATTCGTACTAACGTTCCTTTTGCCTGGGGACGCTGCGTTTCATGCCCGCAGGTCCCGATAGACAGGTCGAGAGCCCTCCATGTAGGCTATCATCTCAGCGGCATATGTTGGTGCACTCCATTTTCTTCTGAGTTGCTTGTTTGGTTAGTATGATTTAGACGTGTATTGTTTGGTATGGAGGGACTCTGACCTGACCTTTACAAAATTTATGTACTCTTAGAGGCTTTTAGACATATGTCGTGTACGTGAAAGATTGTACGACCTTGTCAGCCTATGATTTGAGTTTATAAATGATTATGTTGGCCTATTAGGCTCGTATGTCACGTGTATATGATGATGTAATAATAAAGATACGTTACGTTGGTACTCGGTCGAGTAAGGTACCAGGTGCCCGTCGCGGCCCATCGGTTTGGGTCGTGACAAAATCGGCCCAAGGCTGCTATATGCCCTGTTAGCCTCTGCATGACCTTTACATTATCTACTACCGTGATGCCCTCGATAGCTTTGATTTTATCAGGGATGATCTCTATCCTCAGATTGGATACCATGAAGCCAGGAAACTTGCCCGAGCCGACCTCGAATGCACATTTTTCTGGGTTGAGCTTCATGTTGTACTACTTTAGTATATCGAAAGTTTCCTGCAAATGCTTTAAATGGTCCTCTTCTCACAGGGACTTAACTAGCATGTTATCAATATAAACTTCCATTTATTTTCCTAAATGTTTTTCAAACATTTGGTTTACTAGGCGTTGATAAGTTGCACCAACATTTTTTATTCCAAATGACGTTACAATATAACATTAGGTGTCGTACTTAGTGATAAACGAGGTATTTTCCTGATCTTCTGAGTTCATCTGTATTTGGTTGTACCCGGAGTAGGAATCAATAAAACTAAAAATCTCGTGGCCGACCTTGGGATCGATCATACAATCGATATTAGACAAAGGAAAAGAATCCTTAGGACATGCTTTTTTCAGGTCTTTGTAATCTACACACATTCTAAGCTTATTTACCTTCTTAGGTACTACCACTATGTTTGCTAACCATTCGAGATACTTTACATCCCGAATGGATCCTATTTTGTGAAGTTTGGTTACCTCGTCCATGATGAAGGCATGTTTGGCCTCGGACTGGGCCTTCTTTTTTGCTTCATCGGGCAAAATTTTGGATCCAGGCTCAGTTTGTGGGTGGTAATTTCCAATGGGATACCTTTAATATCGAGGGATCCAATAGTCGTCATACTCGTCAATCCCTTCCTCTCTAATTGGGTCGAGGCTAGTGTTTGTGGTTGCTATTTGGCCTCCTATTTTCCCTTTGGATCCGATCCTTTTGTAGAGGGTGCCAATACCGGTCTGACTTAATCGACTGCAAACATTTCCTTGGCAGAGGGATGCTCCTCATAGACTTCTTTAACTCCATCTGATGTCGGAAACTTCAAAACCTGGTGAAGGGTCGAGGGTACTGCCCTCATGTTATGGATCCATGGCCTTCCGAACATGACGTAATACCTCATGTCACCCTTTATCACATGGAACTTCGTTTCATGGATGGTCCTGACCACGTTCACTGGAAAAGTTATTTCGCCTTTGGTGGTCTTGGATGCCATGTTGAAGCTGTTAAGTACTCGGGATGCGGGCACAACTTGATCGTTTAGGCCAAGTTTTTCTATGACCCTCGATCGAATAATGTTGGATGAGCTACCTAGATCAATCAAAACACATTTAACTTGATTTTTTTTCATAAGAAAAGATACTACCAGTGCGTTGTTGTGGGGTTGTGAGATCCCCTCTGCATCCTCCTCATTGAAAGAAAGGGTCCCTTCCGACATAATCCCGAGTTCGCTTTTCCCTCGTGATCGACACCTTGGTACGCTTAAATATGGGTCCCTGTGAAATATCGAACCCTCTAACAACCATGTGGATTACATGCTTTGGCTCTTCTTGCTCATTCAACCTGTTTGAGTCTCTGTTTCTGAAGTGGTTCTTAGCTAGATCGCTTAGGAATTCTCGAAGATGCCATTTGTTGAAAAAATATGCCACCTCTTTTTCGAGTTGTCTGCAGTCTTCTATTGTATGACCATGGGTGCCGTGATACTTGCCCATTTGATTACGATTCCTTTGGGCTTGATTAGTCTGCAGAGGTCGAGGCCACCTGGTGTCTTTTATGCGCCCAACGGCTGATACAATAGCTGACACATCAACATTTAAGTTTTATTCCTTCCACGGTGCTTCTTTGGGCTCGACATTCTTATCTAAATCACTCTTACTCATGAGCCCTCGAGAGATATGACCTCGATCATTTCTCCTATCACCTCGAACGTGGTTGCATCGAGGCCCGTTATTTCTCCGATCTCCACCGTATGGTTGGTACCAGTATCTCTTTGACCATGGTTCTCGATTAATATCCCTTTTGACTCTATCAACGGGTCGGATAGGATAAACGGACACGGAAAAAGTTCCCAACTGGTCGCCTTGACCCTAATTTTTGACTGGCATCGATTATGCACATCGTCCTAGGTGACGTTTGGGTATTTGATCAAGTTCTACTTTAACTGTTGGGAGGCCACCGAGCTTCGTATGTTTAATCCTTGACTGAAGGCCTAGACGGCCCAATCATCGGCAACTGGTGGTAGATCCATGTGTTCCTTTTGGAACCGAGTTACGATCTCTTTGAGCATCTCTTTGTCTCTGTGCTTCACTTTGAAGAGGTCCGACTTCCTAGTTTCGACCTTTATGGCTCCGGCATGCACTTTAACGAAGGAATATGCGAGCATGGAAAAACAATCAATCGAGTTAGGTGGAAAATTATGGTACCATATCCTTGTTCCCTTTGATAAAGTCTCCATGAAATTTTTCAGCAATAAAGACTCGATCCCATTGTCCCTTAGATCGTTCCCGTTAATTGCGCATGTGTAATAAGTGACATGCTCATTGGGGTCGGTATTTCCATTATACTTGGGAATTTATGACATGCGGAATTTCTTTGGAATGTGTTTAGAAACCGCGCTTGGGGAGAACGACTTTTGTACAAATTTCTTTGAATCCAACCCTTCAAAATCGGTGGTGCCCCCGGAATTTGATCAACTCTGGAGTTATATGTTTCTACCTTCTTGTCATTGTCCTTGATCTTCTTCTCTACTAATTCGATCTGCTTTGTTAACTCCTCAGACATGTTTATGATAGTGGAATCGGTCCCTGATTCATTTACGTTTGACCTCCTTGGCACCGATTCAGCCCTATGGACAACTTCCTGTGATGGTTCTGGCTCAATCCTGCTTGGTGCATGGTTATGATTTTGAAGTTGTGCTATTGCAGCTTGTTAAGCATGCAACATTTATAATATCACTCCAAGGCTGATCCCTGCTTTTTCTCCACCTTGTGTATTTTGACCGACTGATCGAACGTCTCTGCGGACGCTATTCTCGAGGTCGATGGCCAGATTTGCATTAATGGCAATGTGGGAATTAACATCGATGGGATTCGCAACCAGAACTCCCTAGAGGTTAACTGGAGGTACCTCGATCCAGGGGGCGGCTATGTTGTCGTTTTCGCCGCAAAAGTCGAGGCTGTTGTCAACGTGTGTGGGTGGTCCTTGAGAATTCGACATGCTGGTCCTGGAATAACAATTAAACTTAAAAGTTGTTTTAGGGATATGTGATTTCACTTGGAACAAATAGAGAAATGAGTAATTGATATTAGTGATTTTCTGTAAATAAAGATAAATCAAACCAATATGATGTGTAGCTTTGGCCCTCGAGCAAGGTCGCCCTCGAACCGAATGAGTATGCTTATTGAAGAATATGAACTGAGCATTAGAGAAAACGTAATATATTGCTTTGAATAGTGTTAATCCAATGATTAAAAAATGATTAAAGCCCCCTTTATATAGTAGATGATTTCTACTTATGGTACAATTCTAAATACAGTAGAAAATCTCATGATTGACTAATTAACCGATCTTGACTTGATACGTGGCAGGATTTCTACCGCGATCCTTGTCCGATTGCGGATATCTCAGTTTTCCATTATTCGACTAAGCAGACTTTCCTCGACCTCATTCGATCCCTTCTGCTTGGTCTCAATTTCTATCTTTCTTGGTCTCGATCTCGATCTCGTATGGTCCCTGAATCACGAGCTCGGCAATCTGACTTCGTGTCATGGTTTGCTATGACATGAGGTCGAACCCTGGCCTGCCATCTCAGTCTCGATTAACCATAAAAAAGGGCAAGTCCGATGTTGACCCTATACACATACCACACAGTCGATAAACAATAAAGTTATCATAATTAATCTCAATGTAACTAATGCCAAATCCCCAATATAATTTGTCTTTCAACAAAACGACCACGAAGCGTATTGGATTATCGCTTATTGTGATGAACAAAAACGCAACAGACAAGAGTCGTAAAAGTTAAACGTTGAAAAAAAAAAAAAGTGCAAAATTAAACTCTTTACGGTAAATCCTAATGTAATAAAAGAAGAAAAATATATTCTTACCAACTTCTGGAATTTACCTTAAATCAATACATGGATACGTAATATGTGTTACTTAACTAAGTTTTTAATTAATTATGATCGAAAACTAAGCATATTTCATTTATATTTTTTGTTAACCATCATAAATTAACATAATTTGGTGCAAACAATAAATGCAGGTAGTTTTTTTTCTACACAATCACGACCCAAAAATTCCCGATAGATCACGATGATACCTAATCCGCTTGGTAGGCAAACCAACACTTAACAAAAATTATAAAAGCAGATTATTATGTAACTAACAGAGTCATGATATAAATAATAAAGTGTAATAAGTCTCAAATCAATATCATGAAATACATAAGTCTATGACATGGTCTAAACACGACCACAACTATCTCACAATCTTTCCAAATTAGGTGTTACATTATCATGAGCATGAGTGAAACTATCTCAATTTAATAACAACATTTGTTTTATAAGTAATAAATAGACATGGGTAGATAAATAGGGAAAGGGGACTCCCTGCGTTGCGGATCAAATCAAATAGGACAACTCACCATGAAGTCTCCAAATAAGCCCTACACCGTTGGATGGTTACCACATATACATGCCTCAGAATCTGCACAAAGATATACATAATTGTAGTATGAGTACAAAATTATGGTATGAGTACAAAAATATGGTTCTCAATAAATATCAACTTTATCCACGAAAACTTAGGGGCGAGGAATCAACACTAACATTTACTAAACGTTAAATAAACAACTGAAAACATAAATAGGATATGAAGTAAGGTATGATATAATCAAATACGTACAAAAGATAAAGATATAATGAATATAAAATTTTGTCACGCTTTTCAGATAAAAGAGATGGAATACGATGTTATGTAGCTCCATTATTGCATAAAAATATGATGTGTATCAATTAATATTTATGTAAAATATACTGCATGAGTCTATAATGTATGTGCATGCTCATGACCCATTATCAATACCGCATAACACAAATTCATGTGTTTGACACGGTGCACATGTCCAAATCAAGTACCAATTTGAGTGCTTACACTCACATCGCCAAAAATAACATGGATAATCACCTGACTCCAGAGGGACGGATTCATTTCCAAGCGTTAATCAGATCACAATCAATAATCAATAATCAATATCCATTCACAATATCCTTAGTTCTAATTCTCAACTTTCCACAATATCCAACTCTCCTAACTTATGCATATGCGTATGAAATAATATAATTAAGAAGTACCCGAGTATTATAATAATAATAATAATAATAATAATAATAATAATAATAATAATAATAATAAGAGGATGTATATTCAAATATATAGACAAGACATGGCTATGGATTATTATGTAATACAACTTTTCACAACAGTTCAACATGATTATTCAATATTCATAATATCACGATCCAAAACCTCACATGTTTTGATGGCGCCTATCGAAATACTAGGAAATCCGACAATCACAAATAACAATGTATCTTTAAATTGAAAACATAATGGAATAAGCATAGTAATAAAAACCTCATAAATAGCTGATAAGACATACCGCGACTCAATACAAAATCCCCAAAAATCAAGGTGTCACTGACTACATGAGCATCTAAGCGACAATAGAATCTAACCGCTGAAAACAACTGTCTAGAAGGATAGAACACTGCAAGTTAACTGAAAAGAAGGAGAGTCGAGGTCTGCGGGCGGCAAGGCAGCTACCTCAATACTCTCCAAGCAGATAAAGCTCCACAGCTAGCAACCTCCGTGTCCTGAAGTACCTGGATTTTGCACACGAAGTACAAAGTGTAGTATATGTACAACCAATCCAATGTACTTAATAAGTAACATGACTAACTTTCGGCCGAAAGCAATGACGAGCTCATATAGGTATAGTCCAAATATAGATTATAATAGTACATGTATGACGGAAAAAATGACAATAATATCTCAAAGAAAACTCATAATCAATTTGTGCACAATATAGAAATCTAGACATGCTTCCAAGTTTAAGATTTTACGCTCATCACAGATAAAATATGACAAGTATGACTGATATGAGGAATGTTACATTTCTATATCTACATGTCAAATATGTATGTCACATGTGATGCACCACAGTGATAATCTCACGTACTCAAACTT
This sequence comes from Nicotiana paniculata, assembly GCA_005239505.1. NCBI lineage: Eukaryota > Viridiplantae > Streptophyta > Magnoliopsida > Solanales > Solanaceae > Nicotiana > Nicotiana paniculata. Next base: position 96,205 of record ML306304.1, on the reverse strand, counting down.
TCAGCGTACTCAATCTAACTATCTCAACTCCCACCCATCACATAGTCACTCAGCACTGTAAAGTACATGCGCTCACTGCTGATATGTAAGACTCCATAGAGGTGGATCCTACCCAAGAGAAAATAAATCATGCTTCGGCGTGGAGCTCGATCCTATCATGAGTCAATAATACCTGCTGCGGCGTGCAACCCGATCCCATCATGAATCAGTAAAGCTCGTACCAGCGTGTAGCCCGATCCCATCAATAAACTTACAATCAGCCCCCCGGCCTCACTCAGTCGTCAATCTCTCTAGCCTCTCAGGCTTACAACACTCATGCCTATCAACCTAAAATAATGATATATAATGTAATAATTAATGGTATCTGAGACTGATATATGATATGCAAAGGATGATAGCGACTGAGTACATAACTGTAACTTAAGAGAATAACTCAACAATAAAAGAACAACCTATGTAGGTCCCAATAATATCAGTGTATAGTGCCAACTTGGTCTCTAACATGAACGACAACTCAATTTTTCTAACACATGGAGAATACATGAATAGTAACAAGGTTAGATAATTACACATTTCCACAGAATCAACCGAGTCACAATTGCTACGGTGCACTGCCAAACGCTCGTTACCTAGTATGTGCATCAGCACAACACCAACCACATAATACGTCATTTGGGGATTCATATCATCCTAACTATGTTTAAAAGTGTTCTTACCTCAAACCGTAAAAATCTCTACTCCAACAAGCCATCGCCTCGTGAATCAACCTCCGACGACTCGAATCTAACCACAAGCAACTTAATACAATCAACTCAAGCTATAGGAATCAATTCCATATTATTAAGCTAGGTACTTTAACAAAAGTCAAAGTCCACTAAAAAAGTCAACCACAGACTCACGTTTCAGAATTCGACAACATTAACAAAATTTGAACACCCATTAAACCACGAGTCTAGACATACCAAAATTACTCAATTCCGATTTCAACTCGACCTTCAAATTCTCATATTATACTTTATGAAGTTTCAACAAATTTTTCCAATTTTTTCAAATGTTTCGAATCCAAAATACTAATTAAATGGTAAAAAAAAAAGATAGATTCATGTATATTTGCCAAATCTGAGTTACAATCACTTACCCCAATCAACTTTCCAACCCAAAATACTAATTAAATGGTAAAAACAATGATAGATTCATGTATATTATCCAAATCCGAGTTACAATCACTTACCCCAATCAATTCCTTGAAACTCCCTCCAAGAATAACATAAATCCGAGCTCCCAATGTCCAAAAATAAAAGAATAATCTAACCCTTGTTTTTGAAATTTATATTTTTCCCAGGTGCTCCTCTTCGTGATCGTGGGAAAAGCATCGAAATCTCGAAGCACAAAGACTCCCTAAGCTTTGCAATCGAGGACCCATTCTCGTGAATGTGTAGAAAAAATTCCCAGTCACCCAAATATCACTTCGAGATCCGTATAAAGGAACCGGCAACACATGCATCAATACTATCAAAACGAATTGGGTCATCCGACCTTAGGATTATCAGAACCAACAAAACTCCATTCCAGAGTCATTTACACATAAGTCAACATCCGGTCAGCTTTTGCAACCTAGGCTTCAAACCTTAGGACTAAGTGTCCCAACTCAATATGAAACATCCCTGAGACCAATACAACAACCCTGGCAAGTCACATAATAACAAATGAGTACAGAATAACCAATAAATGTGGAACGGTGACGAGTATGAAACACACACTTAAATATGCTCGCCAGTCAAATATAGTATAATATAATATCGTATCCACAAGGTTTGGAGTTAAATAGTATTATATTAGTTTGTAGGTAGATTACTATCCAAAATGATCAACATTTGAGGTTTATATGATTAAAGCATAAATTAACTAAGACTCTAAACTATTGAATAGTGACAAACAAAGCAAATAGTAAGCAAAGGAAGATATCAATGGGGAGAAGATAGGTTTGATAGGATAGGTGCAAGATGCATGTTTGGTGATTTAACTCTAGATAATTCACTTCTAATGTTCAAGTAAGTCTCTTGAATTCACTTGGTTATTAGTTCAGTTATTTAGTAGAAACTCCTCTCTCGATTAAGTCTCAACCTCACAATATGAACCAATTTTAAGTTCCTGAAGATATGCAAGAATTTGTAGTGGATTGATCTTTAGGAGAACCTCTTTCGATTATCCCCTAAATAGTTTAGTCAACAATTCAACTAGCCTCTTTCAATTGCTAAGAAAAGTTATTGAATTCAAAAAACTAAAGATAAAGCAACAATATCACAAGTTATGCCACTCGTGATTACATTAACAAGTGAATAAAGATGCAACAGTTAAAACATTTGTATACGGCTAAAATCAGAGAGCCCGATTTTACGGTTATTTCGACGCTCAGAAGGTTCGAAGGTTCAATGTTTCCGCATGAGGGGGGCACATCGAAGGTCCTCGACCTCAAGGCAGTACATATTGAAGATCTTCGACCTTGAGGCTGTACAAATCGAATATTAACATGGAAAGGCGGGAAATTCACAAGGGGCACGGGGTTAAAGCTGACAAAATACTCAAAATAGTACAAGCCTGTACCGTGGAATTGAATGGTTGTACCAGTCATATCTCTTTGCATTAATTAAACATGCACTATTTTGGAATTTCCCCTCATATATAAAGGGGACCCTTGTCACTTTGTAACACACATGATATTCAATAGAAGAACAAAAACAAGAACATCCTCTGCTCTCTAACTAAAACATTCTCTACAATTGCTTCATTGATTTATTGCTTCTCATTTACTATGTTCTTGAATTATTCTTCATTTATTACTTGTTATTGATCACAAATAGGTCATTCCTAACGTTCTTCAACACTGTCATATTGTTATCGATAGCCCCTAGTCAAGCTTCTAAAACTCGACCTCGAGGCCTTTACGACCACCATCGAGACCGGTCTCTCTGTTACTCGGTTTGCATAATCTTGTTTTCTTTTTCTCATATTTCATTTATCTCACTTCGAACTCAGCATGTACTGCCTAAAAACCCGGTATTAAATAGATCACGTATTTTTATAACCATATAATCAAATATAATTGTAATTACCATTTTTAGGGTAAACAGTTTGGCGCCCGCCGTGGGGCTAAAAATAATAATGATTGTTTTAGTGCTGGTTTTCTAAAAACACAGGTTATTCTTCACACTTTTTCTTGTCTAGAAATCATTAATTTCAAGTCAGAAAATGTGTAACTCAATAAACGCAGATGAAAACATCGGTCCTGAGGACCGGGAAGAAATGGCACAGTTGCTTCAGGTGCCGGTGTGCCACCGCAAAACCAAGAAGGCGCACCAGTGCAAATTCCTACCGATGAAGGCTCACGCAACGCTCAACATGTCAATGTGAGCTCTCATATAGACGAAAGCGTTCGTGAAGCAAACCAGTGTGAAGCACGGGGAGCCCCTGCTCAAAAGCAGAGGGAAGTTAGCCTTCACGTCATTATTGAAATGTTGTAGGCACAATATGTGGCTATTGCTCAACTACAAAGCCACCAGAGAACCCCAAGAACAACATCACCAGAAATGGCTCGTTGAGTCGAATAGGCACCGGAAAGATCGAGCAATAATGGGTCAACAGCTGACCCCGCCATTATGAAGATGCTCGAAGACCTCACAAAAATGATTGAATCGGGAGAAAAGAAGATAGAAGCTAAAGAAAAAAAAGTGGAGACCTACAAGTCGAGGGTCGATCAGATCCCAGGTGCACCCCCGATTCTGAAAGGTGTAGATTCAAAAAAGTCCGTGCAAAAGCCATTCCCGTCAAGTGATGCTTATCTCGAAGAAATATAGAATGCCCGATCTCTCGAAGTATAGCGGAACCTCGGACTCAATAAGCATATTACTGCCTACACTTGTGCTGTGAAAGGAAACGACCTGAGATACGAAGAGATTGAATCCGTTCTATTGAAAAAGTTCGTAGAAACGCTATCCAAAGGGGCCATGATGTGGTATCATAACCTGCCCTCGAATTCGATAGAATCATTTTCGATGATGGCAGAATCCTTTGTGAAAGCACATGCTGGTGCCATCAAGTTCGCTACAAGGAAATCTGATGTTTCCAAAATAAAGGAAAGGGAAAATGAGATGTTAGGAGAGTTCGTGTCCCGCTTTCAATTTGAACGAATGGAGTTACCAGTAGTCTCAAACAATTGGGCAGTACAAGCCTTCACTACAGGTTTGAATGAGCGAAGCTCGATGGCTTCAAAACAGCTGAAGTAGAATTTAATCGAGTACCCCGCCATAGTCTGGGCGGTTGTGCACAACATGTATCAATCAAAGATTGAAGTCGAGGACAACAAATTGGAATCCCTCTCAGGCTCGGTGTATCCTATCAGAGTCTTGGCCAAGGACTCGAGGCCTCCAGAAAGAGATCCAAGGCAAAACAAAGAAAGGTATTAACGTACATAGAAAATTGGAGAAATATCCCAAGACTTAACATACTTCGAAGTGACCAAACAATAGACCGATGACAGAATACTCGGGGACTCTTGAACAAACAAAGGTTCGACAGACACACATGGCCGATGGAGGAACCCCGTCTATCTGATTACAACCTCAACATCGATGTTTCAGACATCGTATTGGCCATAAGTAAGATTAGGGATACCAGGTGGCTGAGACCCGTGCTATCAGATCCTTGGAAAAGAACCCAAACTTCATATGTGAATACCACGACACCCACGATTATCAGACCGAAGATTACAGACACCTTCGAGAAGAGGTAGCTCGACTAACCAGCAAAGGGCACCTTCGAGAATTCTTCAGCAACCGAGCTAAAAACCAATTTCGGGAAAAATAGGCAAACAAGAAAAATGAAACGGAAGAATCACGACATGTCATCCATATGATTATTGGTGGATTCGACGTCCCTCATGGACCAATTTTTAAGCAAATGAAAGTATCCATCACCAAGGAAAAACAAACTCGGAGTTACATACCTGAAGAAGCCCTTTCATTCAGCGAAGAGGACACTGAGACCTTATCCCAACCTTGTAATGACGCACTGGTAATTTCTTTTCTTTTCAATAATTTCAAATTAAATGTGTGCTCGTAGATATAGGTAGCTCAGCCAACATAATTCGGTCGAGGGGGTAGAGCAAATCGGGTTGCTCGACCAGACCGTACCCACCTCTCGATTCCTCAATGGATTCAACATGGCAAGGAAAACAACGAAAGGGAAATCATTCTCCAGTCAATGTGGCCGGCACAATTCAGGATAATAAGTTTCATGTCATCGAAGGTGACATGAGGTACAATGCTTTTCTTGGAATGCCATGTATTCATAATATGAGGGCGGTGTCGTCAATCCTTCATCAAATAATGAAGTTTCCTACGAAGGATGGAGTAAAAATAGTATACGGAGAGCATCACGCAGTGAAAGAAATGTTCGCAGTGAGCGATGTGGAACCGACACCTTCTACATCAAAGGAGCCAAAAAATAAGTAAACAATAGAGTAACAATCATGAAATACATCCTCGTAGGAACAAAGGAACGTTCCGCGTCCTCGTAACAGATGACCAAAGCATATGAAGGCTCGAGCGCCATCAAAACTAAGGTACGACCTTCTCCCTTTTTTCTTTCACGATTTATGTTAACCTGTATACAGGTGTTCGATCGAAAGGAGTCGAATCACCCTGCAGCACGAAGGCCTTAGGTTTCAAAGCCTGCGTTGCGCTCTTATTCCCTCACGTCGGATTTTATCCCGAAGGGTTTTACCGGCGAGGTTTTTAATGATGCAACATCCATATGCTAGCTAAGGAGAACTCGCCTAGTATTCAAGGCTTCCCTTCGATCAACCTCTAATACTGAGGGGCATCCCCCCAGGAGATCACTGAAATATGCCAAAGAGGGTCTCCACAGGAGAATGATGTATTAGACCAAGCGGTCGAATGAACCCTGTACACATAGAATAATCTAACCCTCGATGGTAAAACATGTATACTTATACCAAGTAATCAGAGAAGTACCTTATATCATCAAACCATTTCGCATATCAAAGAAGTGTGCTATTTTCACAAGAAACAACCCCAAGGCCAAAAATTTATAAAGCACTCAGGAACTGTCCTCGATAGTCACTCCATCGTGTCACCAATAATTCGAAGCTATAAGACCTCAGGGTCGGTAACTTCAAGCTCCATGGCTATCTCACTCGGGGACTAACAGATAGCCAAAGCATATGAAGGCTCTAGCGCCATCTCAATTAAGGTACGACCCTCTCCCTTTTTTCTTTCACAATTTACGCTAACATGCGTGCAGGTGTTCGATCAAAAGGATTCGAAGCACCCCCCAGCTCGAAGGCCTTAGGTTTTAAAGCATGTGTTGCGCTCTTTTTCCCTCACGCCGGATTCTATCCCAAAGGGTTTTAGCGGCGAGGTTTTTAATGGGGAAACATCCATATGCTACCTAAGGCAAACTCACCTAGTATTCAAGGCCTCACTTCGATCAACCTCGAATACTGAGGGGCATCCCCCCAGGAGATCACTGAAATATGCCAAAGCGAGTCTCGGCAGGAGAATGATGTATTGGACCAAGCGGTCGAATGTACCGTGTCCGCATAGAATAATCGAACCCTCGAAGGTAAAACATGTCTACTTATATCAAGTAATCAGACAAGTACCTTCTATCATCAAAATATTTCGCATATCAATGACGTTTGCTATTTACAAAGAGACAACCCCAGGGCCAAAAATTTACCAAGCACTCACGAACTGTCATCGACAATCACTCCATCTAGTCACCAAAATTTCGAAGACATAAGACCTCAGGGCCAGCAACTTTAAGCTCATAAGCCCTCCTCGAGGAAACATCAACTCCGATTCAGGGACTACCCTCGACACTCAGCTCATCAGGTTATCTAACTCGAAGCTGTAAGACCTCAGGGTCGGCAACTTCAAACACGTAAGCCCTCCATGAGGCAACATCAAAACTGTAAGACCTCAAGCAAGGAATGTACAAATTTGTAAGACCTTAAAAATAAAGGCATAACGCCCATATCAAAATCAAGGCTATATATAAAACTTGTAAAATCCAAAAGGCATACCCTCGATATAGACGCCATGGCTATCTCACTCGAGTACTAAAAGCTATGGCCAAATACAATGACCACCATCATAAGGCTCCGGCCAAACTAACGTGACTCAGAGACGTCTGATTGTTTCCATAAAATCGCAGGCCTCCAATTACTTCAAAAAAAATGGAAAAGAACCGGTTAAAGGTCGTACCGACCTAAAGCGTAAGAGCCCAAGTGTAAAGACCCGTAAAATTTCTATGTCTAAAATAATGCCCGAATAGGTCCCTAGGCTGGTATAACTGTAGAAATTCTTAAAACGGTCATATTTTGAGTAAAAAGTATCCCAGAACTTAAAAGAATAAATTTTCTAGGAATTGCGCATTGTGCGACGCCCTATGCGATCGCATAACAGGTATGCGGACCACATAGTGTTAACATACCTGGACAATTTGCTGTCCATTTTGAGGACAACTATGCGGTTTAGAATGCGATCGCATTTCACGAATGCGGGCCGCATAGTTGTCGCATTCTTGCCCCATGGTTTTTGCGAGGGAGGTTATGTGACGCACTTTGCGATCACATAATAGGTATGCAGACTGCATAGTGGTCGCATACCTGGGCAGTCCGGTCTCCTTTTGGCCCATTATTAGGGCCATTTATGCGACAGGAATGCGGACCGCATAGTAGGAATGCGATCGCATTCCTAACTGTATCTCTGTGTACGAAATCCTATTTTCTAAATTTAAAACCCGACCCCCTATTTTATAAAACACCCCGTCCCTTCATTTTTTACGATTTTCTGACTAAAAATAGAGAGAGAAGAAGAGAGTTCTTGAGATAGAAGGTTTCAACATCATCCAATTTGATTTTCCAAAATACGTCAAGCCCGAAAATTATCGAGTTATTGTCATCTTCTTCACTCAAATAGGTAAGTCTTCACACTATTTCCCCAATTTCTCAGATTTTGTGTAAGAATAAAACACACATAGGTTGGTTCTTGAAAATAAAAAGTGAAATCATCCATGTATGTTGGTTAAACCCCGTAATCTTGTGAAGGGAAAACCAAGTTTGGGTAATTATTCTCAAAAGGGTTAGTCTAAGGGGTCATATAGTGTTTGATAAAATGCTCAATTGGGTAAAAGATTCCTAATTCTAAGTGAAATATGTCACATTGTGGAATATAATGATGGTGCTAGACGGTCCGGTGAATTGTGATAGAAATTAAAAAGGGGATGACTCGAGGTATGTATCGCTAACTTTAATCTTCGTAGAGTCACCTTGTTGGTGTCCAAACATTCGGTATGAGTTTCTTGCTGAGTATATGCGAATTGATTTCCCAATTTTGTTGAGGTTTGAGATTGCATTCTCTCATTTGTCTTAGTCGATTACCGTGATAATTGAAATTGTGAAAGGTGACTTCTATGTAATTACTCTGACATGTGCAAGGTTCGTTAAATGCTTGAGTATGTTGGTATGAAAGAATGATAAAAAACTCAAATATGTAAATGTATCTAAGTGACAAGGGCTATGTAACAAGTGATGTAGGGGAATTGTGAATTGATCTAATTGAACTAGATGGCCATGGAAACATCGTATATGACTCATTGTTGACAAAGTTTACTGTGGCGTAACTTCATATGAATTGTTGGTTGTAATGGATTTACGTTCTTGTTTATGAGCATCTTTGTGGTTGAATTAATGGATGATAAAGACTATTTTGAACACATGATTGGTTGGGTGTTATGAAGTTGTACTCTTGATGATATGAAACTTTGGGATTGAATTGTGGGTTGTTATTGTTTGCAATATAATGTGATGGTCCGGTGGGATCGGGTTGCACGCCGCAACAAGAAGTAATAAGTGTGGAATGTAAACTGTACGGTGGGATCGGGTTGCACGTCGCAATAGAAATGTAAGGTGGGATCGGGTTGAATGCCACAACACGTGGTAATAAGGGTGGAGAGGTAACGAGGGTGGAGGGTAAAAGGAAATGTGATTGTGATGGAACGAGAATTTGTGAGGCTCTCAATTGTACTTGTTTTCTGTATCATTGTGCACTATGTGTTGGTTCCTTTAACTGCTTTCTTTTTGTGCATCTCTTGCTTTTACTTTGAGTAAAGTATGCTCATACTTACTAGTACTATTCCACAGTACTAACGTTACTTTTTACCGGGGGTGCTACATCTTTTATATGGATGTAGGTGGGTCCATAGCAGGTAGCTCAACTCGTTGTTAGTTGGTGCCTCTTCCTCCTCTTTCAGCAAGCACTAGTGAGCCCCACTTCCTCCCCGGGCAGTGTGTAATTCATGCCATCTCTTTTGAGTCTGTTATGTATTGTAAGGTACAGCCGGGGGCTTGTTGCCGACAAGTATTGTATAAACTCCTAGTATTCGTAGAGGCTCCGTAGACAAGATGTGGGTGTATATATGTATTTTGGGTAGTAACTGTACATATTCGAAGTCGTGGTCCGTATTGGAAAGTTATGTATGTATTGTGTATCTTTTTGGGAATCAACTGTTGAAATGTTAAATTAGAAATGAACTTAAGTTTGTGAATCCACGCTTAAATCCTAAGTTATTATTTCAGATGGAATATTGTTCATTGTATACACGGGGGAAACACATTTGGTAGGAAAGGCAATCCAGGTCCGCTTGACCGGGTTCACCCGGTTAGGTGCCGGTCTCGTTCCTCTGTTTTTGGGGCGTGACAACCTTGGTATCAGAGCGTAAGGTTTTATAAGTGTCCTAGGATGTCTCGGAGCCGTGTCTAGTAGAGCCCTTCTTATCGGTGTGTTGTCGACCACATCTATAATTAGGGGGCTGCATGGACATTTAGGAAAGCACCATTTTATTGCTACTATATATCGTGCGATGTGGTGGAAGGTGAGGTTGTCTATCTCTCACTCGTGCATTATTCCAATTTTCAGTAAATGGAACCCATGAAGAGAGCCCAACTCGGAGTAGAGGCTAATGCCACCCCAGGAGTGGCCGTGAATTCTTTATCTGATGGTGTGGGTGAGAATGATTCCCCGACCCTAAATCTGCCCGACTCTTCCATCCCAGGCCAGGATATTCCTATTCCTGCTCCAGCGGAGGGTGCTACAGTCACTCCCGCTGATGTTCCTAATCCTTCTTCAGTCCCAGCTTCCGGTCCCGGTATTTCTGATGGTGACATCAGGGGAGCTATTCAGCGTTGACCCAGATAGTGGCCTCCCAGGCCCAAAGATCACATGCTGCCCCTGCATCCTCTAGCGATCAAGGGGATTCTTCGGGATCTAGAGTCAACCAGTTTCTGCGATTAGCCCCTCTAGAGTTCACATGCACAAACCTAGAGGCTTATCCTCAAGAGTTTATTGATGAGATGTACAAGACTCTCCGAGTTATGAGGGCTACTGAGGAAGAGGAGGTTGAGTTGGCTTCCTTTTGTCAGAAGGGAGCGATATATTCGTGGTTTGAAAAGTTGGAGAGTTCCCGTGGAGAAGGGAGCCCTCTGGCAAAGTGGGATGAGTTTGTTGATGCCTTCATGGATCATTTCTTGCCTGCCGAGACTATGGCAGCCTGTGCTGCGGAGTTAGAGGTCCATAAGCAGGGCAACATAAGTGTGTGGGAGTATCATATGGAGTTTGTGCGCTTGTCCAAATATGTTGTTCACATGATGCGGACTATGGAGGCCAGATTTTGACGGTTTGTTCAGGGCCCTGGTCCCTTGGTTATTAATGAAGCTGCTACATCTGCCTTGCATTCTGATATGAATTATGGGAAAATAGTGGGATTCGCCCAGGCTACAGAGGCTCGAAAATTGAAAATAAGGATGGAGAGAGAGAGCAGTAGTAGGGTACGGTCAGCGGGCAACCCTGGGAGCTCACCTGGAGGTGTGAGATCAGCTCATGGGAGAGGATCATCAGGTCCATCTCATTCATATGCTCAGTCCTCAGCTAGTGCACTGCTATTAGGGCATAGTTATCAGCAGGGAGGTCGTTTTGGACTCGGTTAAGATAGCAGGAGGTTCCATCAGTCGGGTTGTTCAGGTGGGAGGTTCCAGCAGCCGCGGAGGGTCCCATGCCCTAAGTGTGGGAGATTTCGTACTGAGCCTTGTTACTTGGATATTCCGATATGCTATAGATCCGGAGTGAGGGGCCATGTTCAGCGAGATTGTCGTGCGCCTAGTCAGGGCACATGTAGGGGTGCTGCTCAACCCTCCAGTTCATCAGTCGCTACGTCCTCAGCACGCCCTCCAACACCAGCAGGGCGCGGAGCAGCTAGGGGTAGAGCGCGGGGTCAAGGGGGACCCAGCCGATTTTATGCTTTGAGTGGTCGCCAGAGGGCCGATGCTTCTCCAGATGTTATCACAGGTATTCTGACTGTTCAGTCTCATGGTGTTTATAATCTTATTGATCCCGGGTTTTCCTTGTCATATTTTACTCTATTTATTGCTTCAAGTTTTGGGATAGAACCCGAGCAGCTTCACGAGCCGTTCTGTGTGTCGACTCCGGTTGGGGATTCTAACACAGCCGTGCAGGTCTATAGAAACTACGTGGTCATGGTGCATGGTCGGGATACCACGACCGATCTTATTGAGTTAGAAATGGTAGACTTTGATGTAATTATGGGGATGTATTGGGTCTATTCGTGCTTTGCTAAACTCGACAGTCGAACCAGGATTATGAGGCTTGAGCTTCCTAATGAATCAGTTATCGAATGGGAGGGTAATAGTGTTGTGCCAAGAGGTAGATTTATTTCCTACCTTAAAGCCTTTAAGATGATCAGAAAGGGGTGCATCTACCATTTGGTCCGGGTTGCGGACACCACTTCAGAGGTGCATGCTCCCGAATATGCGCCTGTTGTGAATGAATTTCTTGAAGTATTTTTGTACAAGCTTCATGGGATTCCACCAGATAGGGAGATCGATTTCGGGATTGATGTATTGCTAGATACGTAGCCAATATCTATTCCACCTTACAGGATGAGGCCGGCAGAATTAAGGGAGTTGAAGGAACAATTGAAAGATCTATTAGAAAACGGTTTCATTCGGCCAAGTGTGTCGCCTTGGGGCGCACCGGTTCTTTTTGTCAGGAAGAAAGATGGATCGCTTCGGATGTGTATTGATTATCGGAAGCTCAACAAGGTCACCATCAAGAATAAGTATCCATTGCCTCAGATATATGATTGTTCGACCAGTTGCAAGGTGCTAAGTTCTTCTCAAAGATTGATTTGCGGTCAAGGTATCATCAGTTAAAAATCAGGGAGCAGGATATTCCTAAGACTGCCTTCAGGACTCGTTTGGGCACTTTGAATTTCTGGTAATGTCTTTTGGGATAACTAACACCCCAACAACTTTTATCGATCTTATGAATCGAGTTTTCAAACCGTTTCTCGACTCCTTTGTGATTGTCTTTATTGACGATATTCTTGTTTATTCGCGAAGTCAGGAAAATTATGCTAATCACCTCAGGGCAGTTCTGCAGACTCTTCTTCAACACAAATTGCATGCAAAGTTTTCAAAATGTGAGTTTTGGCTAGAATCAGTCACCTTATTGGGTCATGTTGTTTTCAGGGAGGGGATTCGGGTTGATCCCTAAAAGATTGCAGCGGTGAAGGATTCGCAGTTTCTTGGGTCTAGCTGGGTATTATCGGAGGTTTGTGGAGGGATTCTCTACTCTCGCCTCCCCCATTGACTACGCTGATGTAGAAAGTAGTTTAGTTTCAATGGTCTGATGCATGTGAAAAGAGTTTTCAGGAATTAAAGTCGAGATTAACTTCGGCACCAATGTTGACCTTGCCAGAAGGTTCAGAGGGATTTGTGGTTTATTGTGATGCTTCAAGGGTTGGTTTGGGGTGTGTATTGATGCAATGTGGTAAGGTAATAACATATGCTTCTAGACAGCGCAAGAATCCCAAGAAGAATTATCTAACGTATGATTTGGAGCTCGCGGCGCTTGTGTTTGCATTAAAAATCTGGCGGCATTATCTTTACGGGGTCCATGTTTACATATTCACAGACCACAAGAGTCAGTATTTATTTAAGTAGAAAGAGTTGAACTTAAGGCAGTGGAGGTTGTTGGAATATCTCAAGGACTATGATATTTTATAACATCCAGGGAAGGCGAATGTGGTAGTCGATGCTCTTAGTCGGAAATCCATGGGTAGCTTGGCACATTTGGAAGCCAGTTAGAGGCTTTTGGCTTGGGAAGTTTATCAGTTGGCTAGTCTGGGGGTCTGTCTTTCGGCCTCAGATGAGGGAAATGTCGTGGTGCGTAATGGAGCCCGAATCTTCGCTTGTAGTGGAAGTCAAGGGAAAGCAATTCAGGGATCCGACTTTGGCACAATTGAGGGAAGTAATTTTGAATCCCAAGACTTCAACATTCTCACTCGGCAATAATGACCGTGTCCTATGGTGTCCTGCGGTGTCAAGAGAGGTTGTGTGTTCCAGATGTGGATGATCTCTGGGAAAGGGTGATGACAGAGGCTCACATTTCCCAGTATTCAGTACACCCAGGTTCTACGAAGATGTATCATGATCCCAAAGAGATTTATTGGTGAATGGTATGAAGAGGGGTGTGGCGGACTTTGTGGCTAGGTGCCCGACTTGTCAGCAAGTGAAGGGCGAGCATCAGAGGCCCGATGGATTGACGCAGCTTATGGAAATACCGATGTGGAAATGGGAGATGATCAATATGGACTTTGTGGTAGGGTTACCTGACACTCCACGTAGGTTCGACTCGATTTGGGTGATAGTGGATCGACTCACAAAATTGGCACATTTCTTGCCTGCCAAGTCTACCGATACTGCAAAACAGTACGCTCAGTTGTATATCAAAGAAACAGTCAGGCTCCATGGCAATCAAGTTTCTATTATCTCGGATCGAGGGGCTCAGTTCATAACTAACTTTTGAAGGAATTTTCAGCAAGGTTTGGGTACTCCGTTAAATCTCAGCACAACATTCCATCAACCAAATAATGGGCAGGTAGAGCGGACTATTCAGACGCTTGAAGATCTGTTGCAAGATTGTGTATCAGATTTCAATGGTAGCTGGTATGAACAATTGCCTCTTATAGAATTTTTTTATAATAACAGTTTCCATGCTAGTATTCAGATGGCCCCATTTGAGGCATTGAACGGGAGGAGATGTAGATCTCCGATCGGATGGTTTGAGGTTGGTAAGACATAATTTCTAGGACAAGTCATTCGGGAAAGGATGAAGACTGCTCAGAGTTGTCAGAAATCCTATGCGAACGTTTGTCGAAGAGATTTGGCGTTCCAAGTAGATGATTGGGTATTCTTGAAGGTGTCTCCCATGAAGGGAGTAATGCGGTTTGGGAAGAAAGGAAAATTGAGCCCTAGGTATGTCGGGCCGTATCGGATTGTTCAAAGGATAGGACATGTGGCTTATAGGCTGGAATTGCCCCCTAAAATGTCATTAGTGAACCCGGTGTTCCATGTGTCTATGTTGAAGAAAGTGGTTGGAGATCCATCAGCTATCGTGCCAGTTGATACTATTGAGGTTGACGAAAAATTATCGTATGAAGAGGTTCCGGTTGCTATTCTTGATAGGCAAGTTCGTAAATTGAGGAACAAAGAAATTGCTTCAGTTAAAGTGTTGTGGCGAAGTCAGCAAGTTGAGGAAGCCACGTGGGAAGCGGAAAATGAAATGAAAGAAAAATATCCCCATTTGTTTGAATAAGTCTAGTAGTGATCGTGCGAATTATCATCTTTAAGCAATTATATGTTATGTTCAGTTTTGTGCAAAAAAACCCCATTTCCTCTAATTCCTCTACTATTATAACTTCTCAAGTTATGCCAAAATTGTGTATGTTGTGACAATTTGAGTGATGTGAGACCCCTTGGTGTGAATGAAATTATGTGAAACTCATGTGATGGTTAAATGATTAGTTAAAATGTAGATTGGTAATGATTAATTGAAGTGTATATGGCATGTTGAAGTAATTGAATTATATGGGACTTGTCGACGCGACCAAATTATGTGCAAGGCCATGAAATAACTAGTTATGTGTGGAAATTGTTAGGAACATGTGTTTCGGGGGCTCTCTAGTAGATAGATAGGCCTAGTTACAGAGGAAACTCTAGCAAAATTTTTAGAAAATAGCGGAGTTAGTAAAAACAAATATTGGAGGTTGGCATATTGTGTTTTCAAAACCAAATGATTTCCCCATCATCATTCGAGGACAAATGATTCTAAGTGGGGGAGTATGTAAAGACCCGTAAAATTTCTATGTCTAAAATAATGCACGAATAGGTCCTTGGGCTGTTATAACTGTAGAAATTCTTAAAACGGTCATATTTTGAGTAAAAAGTATCCCAGATCTTGAAAGATTAAATTTTCCAGGAATTGCGCGTTATGCGACGCCTTATGCGATCGCATAATAGGTATGCGGACTGCATAGTGGTCGCATACCTGGACAGTTTGCTGTCCATCTTGAGGATAACTATGCGGCCTAGAGTGCGATCGCATTTCACAAATGCGATCCGCATTGTTGTCGCATTCTTTCCCCATGGTTTTTGCGAGGGAGGTAATGCGACACACTATGCGATCACATAACAGGTATGCGGACTGCATAGTGGTCGGATACTTAGGTAGTCCGGTCTCCTTTTCGCCCATTTTGAGGTCCGTTTATGCGATAGGAATGTGGACCGCATAGCAGGAATGCGTTCCCATTCCTGACCGCATCTATGTGTCGGGGCTCATATTTTTTAAATTTAAAACCCGACCCCCTATTTTATAAAACACCCCTTCCCTTCATTTTTTTACGATTTTCTGACCAAAAATAGAGAGAGAAGAAGAGAGTTCTTGAGAGAGAAGGTTTCAACATCATCCAATTTGATTTTCCAAAATACCTCAAGCCCGAAAATTATCGAGTTATTGTCATCTTCTTCACCCAAAGAGGTAAGTCTTCACACTATTTCCCCAATTTCTCAGATTTTGTGTAAGAATGAAACACACAAAGGTTGGTTCTTGAAATAAAAAGTGAAATCTTGCATGCATGTGAGTTAAACCCCGTAATCTAGTAAAGGGAAAAGCAAGTTTGGGTAATTATTGTCAAAAGGGGGTTAGTAGTCTAAGGGGTCACATGGTGTTTGCTAAAATGCTCAATTGGGTACAAGATTCCTAATTCTAAGTAAAATATGTCACATTGTGGAATAGATTGACAGTGCTAGACAGTCCGGTGAATTTTGATAGAAATTTAAAAGGGGACGACTCGAGGTATGTATGGCTAACTTTAATCTTCGTAGAGTCACCTTGTTTGTGTCCAAACATTCGGTATGAGTTTCTTGCTGAGTATATGTGAATTTATTGCCCGATTTCGTTGAGGTGTGAGATTGCATTCTCTGATTTGTCTTAGTCGATTATCGTGATAATTGAAATTGTGAAAGGTGACTTCTATGTGATTACTCTAACATGTGCAAGGTTCGTTAAATGCTTGAGTATGTTGGTATGAAAAAATGATAACTAAATCAAATGTGTAAGTGTATCTAAGTGATAAGGGCTATGTAACAACTGATGAAGGGGAATTAGAAATTGATCTAATTGAACTAAATGGCCATGGAAACATCGTATATGACTCATTGTTGGCAAGGTTTACTGTGGCTTAACTTCATATGAATTGTTGGTTGTGATGAATTTACATTGTTGTTTATGAGCATCTTTGTGGTTGAATCAGTGGATGATAAATACTATTGTGAACACATGATTGGCTGGGTGTATGAAATTGTACTCTTGATGATACGAAACCATGCGATTCAATTGTGGGTTGTTATGGTTTGGCATTAAATGTGATGGTCCGGTGGGATCGGGATGCACGATGCAACAAGAAGTAATAAGGGTGGAGAGGTAACAAGGGTGGAGTGTAAACTATACGGTGGGATCAGGTTGCACGCCGCAACAGAAATGTAAGGTGGGATCGGGTTGCACGCTGCAACACGTGGTAATAAGGGTGGTGAGGTAACAAGGGTGGAGGGTAAAAGGAAATGTGATTGGGATGGAACGAGAATCTGTGAGGCTCTCAATTGTACTTGTTTTCTGTATCACTGTGCACTATGTGTTGGTTCCTTTAACTGCTTTCTATTTGTGCATCTCTTGCTTTTACTTTGAGTAATGTTTGCTCATACTTACTAGTACTATTCCACAGTACTAACGTCCCTTTAGCCGAGGGAGCTACATATTTTATATGGATGTAGGTGGGTCCATAGAAGGTAGCTCAGCTCGCTGTTAGTGGTGCCTACTCCTCCTCTTTCAGCAAGTACTGGTGAGCCCCACTTCCTACCAGGGCCATGTGTAATTCATGCTGTCTCTTTTGAGTATGTTATGTATATTAAGGTATAGCCGGGACCTTGTTACCGGCAACTATTGTATACACTCATAGTATTCGTAGAGGCTCCATAGACAAGATGTGGGTGTATATATGTATTTTGGGTAGTAACTGTACGTATTCGGAGTCGTGGCCCCTAGTAAAATTTCAAAAGATCGACCTCGAGGCCTTTACGACCACCCTCGAGACCGGTCGCTCTATTACCTGGTTTGCATAATCTCATTTTCTTTTGCTTTTATTTCATTTGTCTCACTTCATACTCAACATCTACTGCCTAAACAACCGGTATTAAAATAGATCACGTATTTTTATAACCACATAATCAAATATAATTGTAATTACCATTTTTAGGGTAAACAGTTTGGCGCCCGCCGTGGTTTTCTAAAACCACAAGTTATTTTTCACACTTTTTCTTGTCCAAGAATCATCAATTTCAGGTCAGAAAATGTCTAACTCAGTAAATGCAGATGAAAACAACGGTCCTGAGGACCATAGAGACAATGACGCAACTGCTTCAGGTGCCGGTGTGCCACCGCAAAACCCAGAATGGGCACCAGTGCACTTTTTTGTCTATGAAGGCTCACGCAATGCTCAACATATCGATGTGATATCGCATACAGAAGAAAGCATTCGTGAAGGAGAACAACATGAAGCACGGGGAGTCCCTACTCAAAGGTAGAGGGAAGTTAGCCTTCACGTCATTTTTGAAATGTTGCAGGCACAACAGATGGCTATTTCTCAGCTACAAATCCATCAGAGAACACCAAGCACAGCATCACCAAAAATAGCTCCTCGAATCGAACATGCACCGGAAAGATCAAGCCATAATGAGTCAGCAGCCGACCCCGCCATTATGAAGATGCTCGAAGACCTCACAAAGAGGATTGAATCGGGAGAAAAGAAGATAAAAGATAAAGACAAAAAAATGGACACCTACAACTGAAGGGTCGATCAGATCCCTGGCGCACCCCTGATTCTGAAAGGTGTAGATTAAAAAAAGTTCGTGGAAAAGCCATTCCCGTCAAGTGAAACTCTAGTGCCTATCCCAAAGAAATTCAGAATGCCCGATCTCCCGAAATATAGCAGAATCTCGGACCCCAATGAGCACATTACTGCCTACACTTGTGCTGTGAAAGGGAACGACTTGAGATACGAAGATATTGAATTTGTTCTATTTAAAAAGTTCAGAGAAACGCTATCCAAAGGGGCCATGATGTGGTATCATAACCTGCCCTCGAACTCGACAGATTGGTTTGCCATAATGGCAGACTCCTTTGTAAAAGCACACGATGGTGCCATCAAGGTCGTTACAAGGAAATCTGATGTTTGCAAAATAAAGCAAAGGGAGAATGAGTTGTTAGGAGAGTTTTTGTCCCGCTTTCAATTGGAACGAATGAAGTTACTACCTGTCTCCGATGATTGGGCAGTCAAAGCCTTCAGTCGGGGCTTGAATGAGCGAAGCTCGATTGCTCCAAAATAGCTGAAGCAGGATTTAATCGAGTACCCCGCCATAGCCTGGGCAGATGTGCACAACAGGTATCAGTCGAAGATCAGGGTCGAGGACGACCAATTGGAAGCCCCCTCTGGCTCGATGTATCCTATCAGAGTCTTGGTAAAGGAATCGAGGCCTCCAGAAAGAGATCCAAGGCCAAACAAAAAAAGGTATCAACGTACATAGAAAATTAGAGAAATATCCCAAGACCTAACGTACCTCGAAGTGACCAAAGGATAGACCGAGGACAGAATACTCGGAGACTCTTCAACAAAGAAGTGTTCGACATGCACACAGGGCCGATGGAGGCACCCGGCTATCTGAGTACAACTTCAACATCGATGTTTCAGACATCGTATCGTCCATAAGTAAGATCATGGATACCAGGTGTCCGAGACCCTTGCTATCAGATCCTTCGCAGAGGAAACCCAACTTGATATGTGAATACCACGATACCCATGATCATAGAACCGAAGATTGCAGACACCTTCGAGAAGAGGTAGCCCGACTAATCTGCAAAGGGCACCTTCGATAATTCCTCAGCGACCGAGCTAAAAACCAATTTCGGGAAAGAGAGGCAAACAAGAAAAATGAAACGGAAGAAACACGACACGTCATCCACATGATTATTGGTGGATTCGACGTCCCTTCTGGACCAATTTGTAAGAAAACGAAAGTATCTATCACTAGGGAAAAATAAACTTGGAGCTAGATACCTGAAGAAGTCCTTTTATTCACAGAAGAGGACACCGAGACCTTACCCCAACCTTGTAATGACGCACTAGTAATTTCTTTTCTTTTCAATTAATTTCAAATTAAATGTGTGCTCATGGATCTAGGCAGCTCAACCAACATAATTCGGTCGAGGGTGGTAGAGCAACTCGGGTTGCTCGACCAGATCGTACCCGCCTCTCGAGTCCTCAATGGATTCAAGATGGCAAAAAAAAAACGAAAGGGAAATCATCCTCCCAGTCAATGTGGACGTCACAATTCAGGATACCAAGTTTCATATCATCGAAGGTAACATGAGGTACAATGCATTGCTTGGAAGGCCACAGATTCACAATATAAGGGTGGTGCCGTCACCCCTTCATCAAATGATGAAATTTCCTACGAAGGATGGAGTAAAAATAGAATGCGGATAGCAGCACGCAGCGAAAGAAATGTTCGCAGTGCACGATGTGGCACGTAAACCTTCTACATTGAAGGATCCAAAAAATAGGCAAACAACAGAGTAACAATCATGAACTACATCCTCATAGGACAAACGACAATACCACGTCCTCATAACAGATAACAAAAGCATATGAAGGCTCGAGCGCCATCGCAACTTAGGTACGACCCTCTCCCTTTTTTCTTACACGTTTTATGCTAACCTGCAGCTCGAAGGCCTTAGGTTTTAAAGCATGTGTTGCGCTCTTTTTACCTCACGTCGGATTCTATCCCAAAGGATTTTACCGGTGAGGTTTTTAATGAGGAAACATCCATATGCTACCTAAGGAGAACTCACCTAGTATTCAAGGATTCCCTTCGATCAACCTCGAATACTGAGGGGCATTCCCCCAGAGATCACTGAAATATGCCAAAGAGGGTCTCGACAGGAGAATGATGTATCGGACCAAGCGGTCGAATAAATCGTGTCTGCATAGAATAATCGAACCATAGATGGTAAAACATGTATAATTATACCAAGTAATAAGATAAGTACCTTGTATCATCAAAACATTTCGCATATCAAAGAAGTTTTCTATTTTCACAAGAGACAACCCTAGGGCCAAAAATTGATCAAGCACTCAGGAACTGTTCTCGACAGTCACTCCATCGAGTCACCAAAACTTCGAAGCCATAAGACCTCAGGGACGGAAACTTCAAGCTCATAAGCCTTCCTAGAGGCAACATCAACTCCAACTCGGGGACTACCCTCGGTAGTTAGCTCATCAGGTTATCTAACTCGAAGCGGTAAGACTTCAGGGCCGGCAACTTCAAACTCGTAAGCCCTCCATGAGGCAACATCAAAACTGTAAGACCTCAAGCAAGGCATGTAAAAATTTGTAAGACCTTAAAAAAAAGGCATAATCCCCATATCAAAATCAAGGCTATATATAGAACTTGTAAGACCCAAAAGGCATACCCTCGATATAGACGCCATGGCTATCTCACTCGAGGACTAAAAGGCTATGGCCAAATACAATGACCACCATCATAAGGCTCTATCCAAACTAATGCGACTCAGAGATGTCCTATTGTTAAAATCACAGGTCTCCAATTACTTCAAAAAACTTCGAAAAGAACCGGTTAAAGTTCGTACCGACCTAAAGCGTAAGAGCCCAAGTCGCCAGCCACATCAAAGGTCGTACCGACCTAAAGCGTAAGAGCCTAAGTCGCCAGCTACATCAAAGGTCGTACCGACCTAAAGCTTAAGAGCCCAAGTCGCCAGCTACATCAAAGGTGGTACTGCCCTAAAGCGTAAGAGCCCAAGTCGCTAGCTACATCAAAGGTTGTACCGACCTAAAGCGTTAGAGCCCAAGTCGCCAGCTAGTCGTATCGACCTTACACGTAGGAGCCTAAGTCACCAGCTACAGGTCATACCGACCCAAAGCACCTCAAGGCCGATTAGAAAATTTGAGTACCGTTGAGCTCGAGTCAAAACCCGACTCGAAGACTAAGCCAGAAATTGTTAAAAAAAGCTCCTCAAGGACAAAAATTATAAGAGCCCAAGTCGCTAGCTAGTCATATCGACCTTACGCGTAAGAGCCCAAGTCGCCAGCTATAGGTCATACCGACCCAAAGCGCCTCAGGGCCGATTTGAAAATATGAGGGCCGTTGAGCTCTAGTCGAATCTTGACTCGGTGACTAAGCCTGAAATGATTAACAAAAGCACCTCAGGGATAAAAAGCGTAACATCCAAAGTCGCCCGCTACATTAAAAGTCATATCGACCTTACACGTAAGAGCCCAAGTCGCCAGCTACAGGTCATACCAACCCCAAGCGCTTCAAGACCGATTTTAAAGGTCGTACCGACCTAAAGCGTAAGATCCCAAGTCGCCCGCTACATTAAAAGTCATATCGATTTTACGCGTAAGAGCCCTAGTCGCAAGCTATAGGTGATACCGACCCCAAGTGAATCAAGGCTGAATTTTAAATGTCGTACTGACATAAAGCGTAAGAGCTAAGAGCCCAAGTTTCCCGCTACATTAAAAGTCGTATCGACCTTACGCGTAAGATCCCAAGTCGACAACTACAGGTCATACCGACCCAAAGCGCCTCATGGCCGATTTGAAAATCTGAGGGCCGTTGAGCTCGAGTCGAAACCTAACTCAGAGACTAAGCCCAAAAAGGTTAACAAAAGCGCCTCAGGGCCAAAAAGCATAAGAGCCTAAGTCGCCACCTACACCGAAGGTCGTACCAACCTAATGTGCAAGAGCCCGACTCGCCATCTTAAAAAGTCTCAGGGCCAATTTATAACCCCAACAATTTTATCTCAAAGTCCAATTCATCATGCTTACTATCAAAAAGCAAATCAAACCAAAGAATCTTTCATATATATATATATATGTGTGTGTGTGTGTGTGTGCGCATTGCAAATACATATTTACAACACTCCCACAAGAGTCTTATGCAAACAACCTAACAGAAAATCTAGTCTACTCTCGAGATCGGCTCCCTCAAAGGCCCCTTTGACCAGCTCCCACAGCGGCCTTCAAATATCAACATTAGTTCAAGAAGAAAGGAAAAACTTGGCGTCGATCTCGTCCGGCTCGGCCTGCCTTATCTCTTCCGAGAGATCAAAGCCCCTAGTATGTATGTCTTCGAAGGACTCCCTCCGTGACTTTCATCAGGCATACTCATTGCCCCTCCTCTCTCTATCTAAAGCTCATCTCATATCAGCTCGAGCATCGACAACTTCTTTGAAATAAATGGCTACCGTTCTATCGGCCTTCACTCGAACTTCTTCAGCTTCAGCTCGATCGTCCACGACCTCGGCCTTTATGTTTAGAAGATCAGTCTCGATATTGGCCATCCTACTTTACTCATTTGAGCTATCTTCTCGGGCATTACGAAGTTGTATCTCAAGGGAAGAAGCCTTGGCCAAAACATTCCTCTAGGCCACAACATGTACGCTTATCTGCACCTTCAACGCTTGGCATTCAGAACTAATTTCCCTGACTTCACCCCAAAGGTGCGCCAACGCATCTGTCTTTCCCTTCAACTGAAGCACCAAAGCATTAGCTCCCAAAAGCAAGAAAGGAAGCACGTACCCCTTCAGGGTAAGGGTTACCTGACGCTCGAGATTTCCTTCACAAATTCGGCTCTGATGCCTCTCCACCCAAAGACGTATCAACTCTTTTGTCTTCTCATCGCAATGAATCTTGAGAGATTTTTTCTTACCCAAAGCTTCCCACAACCGGGTCTCACAGCGAAGAAGCTCGTACAAGTGTTTGTCAAAAACCTACAAAAGAGAAACTTCAGTTCAATGAATGAAGATTCATAGCTAAAAAGCCAGCAAGGCCGATCGAAGCTCACCTCGGAACAGAGCGGCTGGGCCTCCTTAAAAGTTGAGCATGTATCTACTGGACTAGCTCCATCAACCCCAGTTGAACAGCTCTTAATAAGGGTATGCCCGCTCGAAATCTCAAATGGCCCGGGCGGCCCCTGGTCCCGAGCATCCCTCGAAGTACCTTCGAGGGCAGAAGAAGACGATGGTGGAGGAATCTTACTCTTTCTCTCTCGGGGAACCTCTTCTTCAAAATTAAAGTTTTCAGGCATGACAGAATCGGCAGTCTCGGAAGGGCCCCCATCTCAAGCTGTAGTCAATGAATCATCCTCACGAGGAGAGGCGATGTCCGCAGAATGACGAACATATATAACACTCTCCTCAGCTGCGCCATCTCATTTATGTCTCCAATAAGGGCCCGCCTTATCAAGAATGTCCTCATCTATAGAGGAACTTTTTCGCTTATTGTCCTCCCTAGGGCCTTCCTTCTCCTCAAAGGGGCACGGTCTCATTTCGGAAAAACCACCAACACCTGCGGTGACAGAGTTAGTACACACAAAAAGAAACGTTCAGCAAAAGGGATATCACACGACTCATATCGTCACTTGCCCTCGTCCTATGTTGTGGAAGCTTCCAACCTCTGAGTCCACTCCGCATGATTGGGGACCTCCCCAGGAACCCAAGGGTGAAAAAAAGAAAAAGAAACACTATTATAAATCGCTAAGAACAAAAGACACTAAGGAATGATGTGGCACTTACTTTTAAAGTTCCATTTTTCAAGAAAAGGCAGGAACTCTGCTAGAATTATATCGACTGTCCTCACCTGAAAAAACCGACTCATCCATTCTCCATTTTGGTCCTCGTCATCTCTGGCAATGAAAGTCCTGGTGGACCGGCATCGTAACGGAATCAGACCTCGATAATGCTGAAGCCGATATAATATAATAAGGTGGCTGAGGGTAAATTCGAGCTCAGCCTTTTCGGTAAAATACCTGATCATCAGCACTATCCGCCAGGGTGACTCGGTACCTTTTGCAGAATTCGAGCACAAGTTTTTCGAGGGGGCCTAATGTAAACGGGTACATATACACGGTCAAGAATCCCTCTACATAAGTCATGACGTTCTCTTTTCAAGAGGGTATATGCAACATCACATTTCCCCCCCAGCCACAGTCACTCCTCACGGCCTCGAGGTGGTTTTCTTCTATCGATCGGACAAACCTCAAAGCATGCTCTCAATGGCCCGGGGCATCGAAGTGTTTCTTTAAAGCAGAGTCTTTCATCGGAGCAAAGCAGTACGAGGTCAGCTCACCATACGCCGGCGGTGTACCATCGGCCAGGCTAGGAGCAGAGGAAGAATTCCCCTCTTCTTAGTGAACAGATTCGGGCACGGCATCCATAACTACTAAAGCAGAAGTAAATAGTAAGGAATGAAAGCAGTTTTCACAAAAATGGGAAAGGGATGAGAAAGTTGAAAGGAAAGCTGAGTTTCTACAAAGGCGCAAGAGTTAGAATGAAGAAGAAGCAAGAATATATATAGAGAAAAATGTGGCTAACCAACTGCTTTGAAGGACATTCAATTCCTGACAAAGTCGTCATAACGTTTAGGGAAGTGTATCGGTGGGGCCACCTCTTTCACTTCACGGTCACGTCATATAAATGATACTGTCATAGGGTGTTCGAGGAATCAAATCTTGCATGTTGACCTAGCCTCGACAAGGTGTCCGATCTCGAGGGGATCTTTTGCAAGTGCGAGTTTCGAGGAAGCTAAGAATCAAAACATAAAAGTCAATTGTTGCGTAACGGTTACGGAAAAAAGTTTGTGCAAAATGTGACAAAAGATATTCTATTTCAAAAAATATATTCACATAGGTGTGTTTTACAACAAATTCCCTAGAAAGGTCCATATACAGAAAAAGGAAAAAGCAAAAAAGGAGGAAAATCTAATCTTCACCTCCACTGTTGTCTGAGCCGCTTTCACAGCCCTCAACCGGTGTACTAGGAATTATCAATTCCTCCTCCAGGGCCCTGGCCTCTTCGATATCGCCAGAGAGATCGACACCTTTGGCGCTCACTTCCTCGAGGGCTTGCCTCCTAACTTGTGCACGAGCATAAGCAACTCAGCTCGGCCTTCTTCGATATCTCCCTTGCCTGGTCATTCACAGCAACAACATCTCTCTTGTATGAGGAAACATATTCATTCGCCTGAGACTTGGCCGCAGATAGTGTAGCTGCCTCCTCCTGAGCACCTCGGAGAAGGTCTTGAACCGATGATAGCTTCCCTCGAAGCACCTCTCTCTTCAAAGCCGTGAGGTCATTCAACCGAGCCAGCTCTAGGATTTCATCATCCTTGGCCGCAACCTCCTCTCAAAGTGGTTCCGCCAGGGCATCCTTTTGCCTAATATGAAAAGCGGAAAGTATGTCGATCAGAATATGGGTACCGACATACCTACTCAGAGAAGTCGTCCCTCTCCCGAAGTGCTCTCTCCGAGCTTTCCCAAAGTTTGGTCAATTCCTCCTTCTTTCGAGCGCATAAAGCCTCTAGCTCAACCGACTCTAACATAAGCTTCTGAAGCTCCTCACCATGATGAGTCAACTCATCTTTCATCTTGGATAAGACTTGGTCATACAACTTCTTGACCTAAAACACAGAGAAGATAAATTAGAGAAAAGGAATAAAAAATCAGGGAATAGCATATTGCTTCACAAAATGTCACCTACTTTTCGAGCCTCTCGGCTTCCTCGAGAGAAACTGCGGCATCAACGTCGGTTTAATCATCTACCCCCTCAAAGTAGTATTTAAATGCATCATCTTTTCCACGAGAGGTCTCTAGACCAGGAGCACCCCTAACTTTAGCATACCGTATCTCCTCTGGAGAAAATGACGGGCTTAAATGAAGCCCACCACCAATATCAACCTTCATCGAGGCTTCTTCCCGACCTCGAAAAGCTCCAGTAGAAATCCCTCCGAGCTCCTCAACACGGACTATGCCATCTCCAGGACTGCGCCCAAACCCTTCTTGAGGGTCTCCTTCAAGCACGACGGTTCCGCATCAGCCACCTCTAACTCAGCAGACAATCACCCACCAGCTCTCGAAGCCTCAACACTTCATTTTTTCCCTTTGTACCAAAGGGCAGGCATCATCGCTCTCTTCCTCGGCCCGCAAACTCTCACTGGCCATCGAGGAAAAGACCGTGGCATCGGTCCTAGGCTTCCGAACCTTTGGCCTCTTTGATTTTGGAGGCTCCATCGAGGCCTCTTTCTTCCCTTTCTTATCCTTGGTGGGCTTCAAAGCCTCTTCCTCACGAAGTGTGGGAAGCCTCATCAACACGCCTTCACTAATGCCTGCACAAACATGTTATGTCAAAAACCGTCACCATCAAAAGTTCTTATGAATAATGAGAAAATAATAGAAAAAAGAGCGTACCATGGTTCCTAGCCTGCCGTTGTATTTTGGCCAGCTCACGCCATACGCATCTGTTGTATGTGAAAGCGGAGTCTAAATGTTTGATCTACCCTGGAAGGTCTTGAACTGCACTGGGAAACCAAACAGTGGCTGCACAATTAGAAGAAAATCAGTCGAAAGAGAAAGAGACAGAAAAGAATGATCAATTTAGGGGTACTTACATTTCATATTCCACTCCTCCGGGAATGGCATTCTGTCAGCGGGGATGATGTCCAAGGTTCTGATTCTAATGAGTCGGCTCATCCATCCCTGATATCTATCCTTGTCGATGCAGGCGAGGAACACCTTGGTGGATCGACATTGCAGTTTAATAAGGCCCCCGCGGAAGAGTCGAGGGTGAAATTCATTCCCCCGACCATGTTGGTGACATATGGAAACATATATACAATCCTCCAAAAAAAGGATAGATCTGACCGAGTGTCACTCGGTATTGATGGAAAAAATAAAGAATCACCGGGTCAATCGGTTGAGAAGAAGAATCGGAGGGGGCCTAAGGTGAAGGGGTATGTATATACACTGAGAAAACCAGCGTCGTGTGTGACTATGTTTTCGTCAGCTGTAGGGATCTCTGCTCGAGCCACCTCCCCCCATCGGCGGTAAAGTTTTACCCTCTCTATATCCGATATTAAACTTATGTATCGGGACATGGGCTAGCATCGGCCCGTGGTAGAAAGGGGGGTTTCTATTGTGAAGTCAGAAATGGTGTCGAAAGGGCCAGGGATGCATTGCTAGATGGTAGGAGGAATTTTTGACTTGCCCTTAGACGGGCGTGATGAAGAAGTAGCCCCTCCTTTTGTGGAAATGCTTTGGAAGTTTTTGCCATGATAACTATCGAGTTTTAAAGTGAGAAGACGAAAAAACGTGCACAGGCAGAAGATAAGAATGAAAAGCAATTAGTTGAAATTTGAAGGTTTGGAGAAGAAGAAGAAGATGCAAAACAATGAAGAGGCAAGTGATTGTAGTATTTATAGAGGCCCTTTGGGCATACTTGAAGCGGAAAATTTGAACCTATGACGGTTCATGGGATTCTCGAGAATTGTGTTGACAGTGACCTCTGCACAACGTTTCATTTCACATCATTTAGTGCTATGAAGGGACTGGCACCATAGTAGGAGCGTCGAAGAAGAAAAAGGTCAAAACCGTTTCTTAACTCTTCATTCTAATAAATGTGGGGACTATCTGTATACGGCTAAAATCGGAGAGCCCGATTTTACGGTCATTTCGACACTTAGAAGGTTTGAAGGTTCAAAGTTTCAGCATCAAGAGGGCACATCGAAGGTCCTCAACCTCGAGGTAGTATATATCGAAGATCCTCTATCTCGAGGCTGTACAAATCGAAGGTTAACATGGAAAGGCGGGAAATTCCCAAGGGGCACCTGGTTAAAGTTGACAAAATACACAAAATAGTACAAGCCCGTACCGTGGCATTAAATGGTTGTACCAGCCAAATCTCTTTGCATTAATTACACATGTACTATGTTAGGATTCCCCCTCATATATAAAGGGTACCCTTGTCACTTTGTAACACACATGATATTCAATACAAGAACAAGAACATACTTTGCGCTCTAACTAAAACATTCTCTACAATTTTTTAATTGATTTATTGCGTCTCATTTACTGTGTTCTTGAATTATTCTTCATTTATTACTTGTTATTGATCACAAATAGGCCATTCTTAAAGTCCTTCAACACCGTTATACTGTTATCGATAGCCCCTAGTCATGCTTCTAAAGCTCCACCTCGAGGCCTTTACGACCACCCTCGAGATTGGTACCTCCGTTACCCGATTTGCATAATCTCGTTTCCTTTTGCTCTTATTTCATTTTTCTCACTTCATACTCAACATCTACTGCCTAAAAAACAAGTATTAAAATAGATCACGTATTTTTAGAATTACATAATCAAATATAATTGTAATTATCATTTTCACGGTAAACAACATTCAATACGATTCAATACGTAAAACTAGAGTTAGTTATCCACAAACAAATATCAATACACCAAATCCATCAAGCCCTAAAGAGAAATACTCCATATATATGGAGTAATTCATCACAAATAAGTGTAAAGTAAACAAAAATATAAAACAATCCAAACCTTTGTCTTGAGTTGGGATTGAATGATGTATTCCTTGTGCTCTTCCTTTTCCAACTTCTGCTTAGCTTGCTTATGTCTAAATTATGTCAAAAGTCCTCAAAATATCATTTTTTCCATGTATATATACCAGGTAGGGTCGGGCCCAATAATTACAAATTCTCCTAGGTGAAAAGGGACACTTTTCTCGGATAGGACGTGTGCGTCTTCGCATCTGTAAGTGTGCCCGCGCACTTTTCATAGTGTTCTGCCCCATATGCGCGGTTAGTGTGCGGCCGCGCACTTGATGCACACTTATTATGCTGTTCTGTTGGTTATCTGAAAAAACATAAACATCAAAGTTACAGCCCTTTGAATTATCTTTCCAACAATATATTGTGAAGCCCAAACAGACTTCTGAACAAAAAGTTATGTATATTTTACTAGAACTATGCAATATTCCTACTCGATACTTTGTTCGTTATTATCTATCATCCGTTGATCCCCGAACCCGATCTCGGCTTAATTACCTGAGATTTTAATCATACTTCAATGCTCTAAATCACTTGGATTTATTTTATAACATCTACATCGCTCGGAATCAGTCCTACAAGGCATAAAACACACAATTAGTGCAAAACACTAACGACTAAAGCTCAAACTCAACTCAAGTGCAGTAAACTGGAATGTAATTATCGACTAAAACATGAGATTATAGACAAGGGTAGACAACAGACTTACCTCTTTCCAGGAACACGTTCAACCTTCCAAAATTTCTTTTCCTTTCAAAACAACCACCCAACGACTCAAATCTAGTCAAATATTACTTAAATGAGTTAATACAAGCTTTAGATATTGATTTTGTATAAAAAAATTAATCTCGAACCAAAACAAAAAGTCAACCTCAGGCTTCGGGCCCAAAACCATAAATTGATTAATAATCTAGATTACCAATGAACTCCCGAGTCCAGATATATAGTTAGATTTCAAATTGAGATTCAATTTAGTGGTCAAACCATCCAAATTCATTCTCTTAAGTACATACAAAACTTTTTGATTGTAACACTTTGAATCTTTATTTGGGGGTCAAATCCATTTAGATACATGAAATATATTCAAAATGGGCTTGAATCACATACTCTCTTTCCTTGGATGAAAATTTCCTTGAAAATCACCTCTCTTGTAGTCTAGGATTTCAAAATATGAAACAATGGACAAAATCCCGAAATATTAGCTTAAAATACATCCCATGGGTCTTTAATCACGATCACATCTTGACCCTCGCGATCGTAGAGCATAGTTGACCAGTGCATCTACGTTATCAAATCTCACATCTTGCGACCGCGAAGGCCATCTGCCAGACCTCCTTCTGACCTTTCGTGAACGCAAACCCTTCCCCATGAACGCAATGCACCACACACACAACACTCCACGATTGCAACACTACACCTGCAAATGCAAATCATAAAAAGTCCCATCCACATTACTTTTCCGTAATCACGAGCCTCTGCTCCATGATCGTGAAGCACTGCAATAAATCAGCAAATCAAATGCTGTAAAATCATCTGAAATGGCCTGAAACCTCCCAAAAACATACTCAGCCACTCATGACAACATTCAATCATTCCACGAAGTCTATATACTTCATAAAACTTATCGCAAGGCTCGAAACATAAAAAACAATAACAAAGTAAAGAATCAAAGATCAAATCTACTCCTTAACTTTCAAACTTTCCAGCTTCACCAAACTCATCTACATCAAACTTGCACATTCTATATCACCAACCAAATTTGCGCACAAGCTTATTTCAACAATTATAAGTTGTAGGAATCCTTAAATCCCGCTTCTGAGGTCATTTGCCAAAAAGTAAATCATTGATCAATTATTTCCACTTAGAGCTTCCAAAATAGAACTAAGTATTCCATTTCATACCCAAAACATTTCGGAACTAAATCGACCATAACCACAAGTCACAAAACTCCAAGTAAAACTACAAAAACCATTAAATAAGGAAATGTGGTTCTAATACTCCAAATGACTCGTTACATTCTCCCCTTCTTAAACAAATTTTCATCCTCGAACGAGTTTAGTATCATACCTAAAATTCCAAAAAAATGAGCATATCTACTCCGTATGTCATGCTCGGTCTCCAAGTCTCTTTCTTGACCAATTAACTTTTCCACTGAATCTTTACTAATGCAATCTCCTTAGAACTCAACTTTCGAACATGCCTATCCAAAATAATCCACCAACTCTTCTTGATAGGGTAGATTCTCATTCAACTCCACTGATCTAAAATCCAATGCATGTCATGCCTCAAACTCGAGAAGTGAGAGCGGCGCTCAACCGAGTGAACCCGATCAAGCAAGTCAGTTAGATACTTTCTACCCAAAGCACAATAGTAGGGGGATCACGTGTACAATACTAAATCATTTCAGTAGTTACATCACCCTCAACTCTCAAAATACAAATATTCTTATGATTTGAGTTTAACAAGTGATCAAAACACAACATAATCTGTTTGACTTTCTAGCACCCATGTACAACCCACACCGTATCTACGAAGCCTCTAAGATATACAAAAGAGTGTTATGAAAGTGCCGCCAGCAAGGCTCCGGCTAAAAATCAAAACATGATGATAATATGAAGAAAAGATAGAATACATGACCCCAAGATGAAGTGGGGATCACCAAGTCTGTTTTGAAGACGATTTACCACTATGGTTGATCAACACTGTTCTATAGAACCATCTGCATCGATTTAAAGATGTAACACCCCCGACAAAAAGGACGTTAGTACTGTCAAATAGTACTAGTATGTATAACTAAACATCATCTCAATAGAATGAATAATACAAGGGTAAACAACCATGAGTTCAATAAGAGCATCAAACAATACTAAGACATCAAGTAAGGATCACATAAGTTCTTAAGTCAATTTCCATCTTATTAGGTTGGGGAATCTTTATTGCAAAAATACCTTAAT
Organism: Nicotiana paniculata; assembly: GCA_005239505.1. Classification (NCBI taxonomy): domain Eukaryota; kingdom Viridiplantae; phylum Streptophyta; class Magnoliopsida; order Solanales; family Solanaceae; genus Nicotiana; species Nicotiana paniculata. Next base: position 64,289 of record ML306304.1, on the reverse strand, counting down.
TAAGAATATCACCATTTTCTTACACAGAGTCCGATCACGACCCGATCGGCTAGGTAATCTCATTAGAGACATCAAGCATAACCACAATGTCAATTATCATTTTTAGCATAGTCACCACAATGTGTGCGTCATGGCGTCCGATCACGGCTCGATCGGCTAAGCCGTCCCACCCCAGAATCACCCTTTCAATCAATTATCTCACTTCGTACTTCTTTTACACAATTTCAATTCATTGGCATGAGCGGCCTTAATTATAAAGTCATTATTGGCACGTGGCCGTATTACATAATTCCAGTTATCCCTTTCCACATTCAAACATCATTATCATCATCAACAACAACAAGGCCTACCATTTATGACATTAGTACACATATGAGTAATTTGGAATCCTAAGCACATAGAGTCTTTTCATACAATTTAGCATAACAACCTTTATTCGATCCTGACATGAAGTCTTAACATTTCTAACACATATTCCACATTTTGAACATATCCTCAAATGGAAAGATGACATCATGAAGCATTTATGATAAATATTGAACATGTATCCTTCAACACAAACACATTTGTAATGCCCAATTCTATAATGATCAACTTGGGACTTACACTAATTATATGAACATCGTGGGATTCGATTCTACGAAGCAGGGGGTTTAGAAAACATACCTCAATTGAACTTCCTTAAACTTTAAAACGTTCGGAATTCTTAGCAACCTCAATCTATTATTAGAAATAGAACAAGTTGAACCAAGATTAGGAAGGTAGTCATGATTCTAACTCATTTGAGCACATTATAAAACACTAGTTGTGCATAATGTTTTTAAGGCCTTTTTAAGAAAGATTCCCTCATTCCTCAACCCATTCTCTACCATTTTTAGCTCACATACTTCCCACATACTTTAATAACACATGCATGCGAAATAACAACCCTCACACCAATAAATGTTTCTCTGTAATTACTCTCTTTTTAGTAGATTTTCGAAATTAAGAGCTAGGGCATAGATTCTTACCTTTAGGATGAGGACCTTTCTTGATAATCTTCAAGTGTTGAGCAAGAATTTTTGGATATTAGGTTGAAGGTTACTCCCCCCTCTAAGAACTCTTTCTCACTCTAAAAGTATAAGATATATGCTCAAAATGGACCTGGTATGTGTTTTAAAGAAATAGGGTCGGGTTTAAAAACCCACAAAATGAAGCCACAGGACAGGATCTGCGATCGCATATGGTACCGCATAATGCTTCTGCGGTCCCCAAAATGGCCACGAAAAACGGCCTACGGAACTTGGCTGGCCTGCTTCACATTGCGACCATTATACGGCCCACAGACTTGTTCTGTGGTCACATGATGCGCCGCATAACCTCTCTCTACAAAACTCTAAGGATGATTATTTGACCAAAGGGAGGCCCGTGAAACGATTATGGGGCCGCATAATTGCCCGCAAAATTGACATAAAAATTGGACCAAATAGCTGCTTCACTCTGCGACCATTCTGCGTCTTGGAGAGCAGTTATGCGGCCACATAATGGGCCAAGAAAATAGGCATCTTTTGAAAATATTTTCCTTCAACTCTCCAACGCATTGTTCAATCCAAAAAGTTCGGAAGATCGACCAGGAATACATCTGGATAAACTTTTACTAACGGAACTGACTTGACAGTAGAAGTATCAACACTAACATACTCACATATGCCAGGTATGCACCACACCCCTTCTGAACCATCCGTAGAGCCTTTAGAAATTAAATAACCCTGCTAAGAACATAATCTATAGTACCTCTCCGCTCTAACTGCGGTAAACCCATCATAGCCAACATCACCATCTTTGTGTGACAATCAAGGATGGCATGATAGGGTGATAAGCAGTCCACCCCCAATATAACAACAAAATCCACCGTGTGAGCAACAATAAATCCGACTTAGGTCTCAAAACCACTAAGAACAACCAAACACGACTGATACACACGATCAATAACAATAGAATCTCTTATGGAAGTAGGTTCAGAGACAGGAGAACTCAAAGAATCACAGGATACACCCAACTACGCAACAAAATAAGATGACACATTGGAATAAATGCAGCCTGGATCAAATAAAAAGGATGCGTCTTTATGATAGACTGGAACATTACCTGTGACGGTAGATTCAGATGCAACTGCCTCGATCCTAGCAAAAAGGGCATAATATCTGTCATGGCCTCCCCCTCTAGGGCGACCTCTACCTGCTAGACCTCTTCCTCGAGCTAGCTATGCATGTAGGGTGGTAGTTGGTGCTGTAACCATACCTTGAGGACCCAGTGGAGCACGTAGTGCATAATAAGGAACATGAGGCCTAGGAGTTATCAGAATACCGCTGGCAGCTAGAAGTTCTAAATTAACAGGGCGACTCATAAAGCCCCTACCTTGACGAGCTGCAGCTGGGAACTAGTACTAGTATAAGACCGGACTCTCAAGACCTCTTGATCTCTCTCTCCTCTCTCTCCCAAGTAAGCATCCCCACCAATCTCCTAGAAATCCCCACTACCTTCTGGTATGCAACGCCCATCCCCAATCTCGGGCCATGTTATATCTAATAGTAGGGTTGAGCCCATCGATAAATCAACGGACGGACTCTCTAATCGTAGCAACATGGCTGGTGCATGTCTAGCTAAATCACAGAACAAGATCGCATATTCTGACACGGTCATAGAACCTTGGCGCAACAGCTCAAACTCTATGCGCCATAAATCTCTGAGACTCTGGGGAACATACTCCCGCAAGAGCATATCTAAGAACTAAGTCCAAGTGAGTGAAGCCGCCTCGGCCGGAGTACCCAACTCATGTGCTCGCCACCACTGATAAGGCACTCCCCTAAGCTGGAATGTAGTGGAAGTAACCCCACTAAAATACGCAACACCCATAGTATGGAGGATACAATGGCACTCCTCAAGAAAACCCTGGGCATCCTCTAACACCAAGCCACTGAAAGTAGGAGGGTGGTACTTCATGTACCTCTCTATCCTGAGCTTTTTCTCAGAAACAGTTGCCCTAGCCTCGGGCTGAACTGGGGCTGCCAGCTGCACTAGTATAAGCTTTGTAACTTGGTAGACCTAGACCCGCTGCTCTTGGGAACGAGCGACGGGAGTCTGTGCTCCTCCCTCAGCCTGAGATGTGGCAGGAGCAAGTGCTATCAACCCTACCTTAGCCAAAGTACTGAACATACTCAGAAAGTAGGCGAGAGTCTCCCGGAGGGATTGTGCAGTAACAGGCATCTCAAGTTCCTACCCTCCAACAGGAGCTACTGGTTGCTCCCCTGTAGCAGCTCGTGCAGGTGCTCTAGCTGCACCACGTGGACATCCTCGGCCTCTACCTTGGTTCCGAAATCTCGCGGCTCTAGCAGAGGATGCGGGTGTCTGGTCATTTGAACCAGTTGTACGTGTCCTCACCATCTATTAGATCATAAAAATATAGAAATTTAGAATCCAAAGTCAAAAATTTCGAATCAAACAAGGGAATCTTTTCCTAACAGTACCCTCAATTTCCATTTTTCTACCTAGTTATGTCGCACATGCGACCTTACTTCTGCATTTGCGGCTCCGCACCTACAGAAACATCATCGCAGGAGCGGATTTCACTTAATCCATAGAGTCCTCTTTTGCGAGCATAGGGCCACACTTGTATGTGCACGCCTACAACAATGTTTCGCACTTGCGATGTTAGCCGCTCTTGTGCATTTGCTTACTGCATAAGTGAAGCCGCTTCTGTAGAACATTGTCAGCATATGCGAGCCCTCACCTGGGCTCCGTTGTCCCCTTATGTGTTCCCTTAAGCGCACGTGGGAGTCCGCACTTGCGGTCATATCCTCCGCATATTTGATTACGCCAGAAGCTGGCAGCTTCAGCATATGCACAAGTCCTTGGGCCCCCGTGACTCCGTCTGAGTATACCAACTAGTTCAAAAACACATAAAGGACCTACTCAAGGCTGTAAACCACAACAAACAATGCAAAAAACACGAATTGCACATCAATTCATGCCTAATGAACTTTAGAACTTCTAACTTCTATGCCCGATGCCGAAACCTATCAAATCAAGTCTGATGTCGAAACCTATCAAATCAAGTACAATTTACCCCAAACTTTGCACACAATTCATAATTGATAATACGTACTTATTCCAACCTTCGGAATCGGAATCCAACCCTGATATCAAAAAGTCCATTCCTGGTCAAATTACCAAAAATTTCACCAACTTCCTACTTTCGCCAATTCATGCCGAAATGACCTATGGACCTCTAAATCAACTTCCGGACACCTCCTAAGAGAAAAATTATCATACGGAGCTATTAGAACCTTCACAACTCTATTGCAGAGTCGTCTTTACACAAGTTATCCTACGGTCAAATCCAACGACTTAAAGTTCCAATTTAGGGACTATGTGCCCTATTTCACTATGAAACTCACCCGAACCCGACATCAAGCATTCTGACAAGTCACATAACCACAAAATGAAGTAAAGTGAGCAATAAATAGAGGATCGTGGTCAATACTTTCAAAAGCATGACCGGATCATTACATCCTCCTCTTCTTAACACAATTGTTCATCCTCGAACGAGTATACAGACATACCTGATGTGGTGAAAAGACGAGGATAATGGTTGCACACATCATGCTCGGTCTCCCAAGTTGCTTCCTTTACTGGCGAACCCCTCCACTAGACCTTAACTAATGCACTATTCTTCGACCTCAACTTTCGAACCAGCATGTCCAAAATAGCCATCAAATCCTCAACAGAAGATAGATCCTTGTCCAACTAGACTAAACTGAAGTCTAACACATGATATGGATTGACGTGATACTTCCGGAGAATGGAAACATGGAATACTAGATGAACTGCAGAGAGACTAGGTGGTCGTGCAAGTATGTATGTCATCTCTCCAACCTTCTCAAGAATGTCAAAAGGCCCGATATACCTAGGTCTCAACATTCCCATCTTCTCGAACCTCATAACATCCTTCATAAATGACAATTAGAGTAATACCCTCTCCCTAACCATGAATGCAATGTCGTGAGCCTTCGGATCATCATAACTCTTCTGTCTAGATTGTGCTGAATGTAGTCGATCTTGAATCAATTTAACCATTTCCAAAGCATCGTGAACCAAATATGTACCTAATAGCCTAGTCTCGCTCGGCTCGAACCAACCTACTAGATACAGACATCATCTATAATACAAAGTTTCATACGGGGCAATCTGAATGCTCGACTGATAACTGTTGTTGTAGGAAAACTTTTCAAGTAGCAAGAATTGATCCCAATAGCCCCCAAAATCCATCACACATGTACGGAGCATATCTTCCAATTTCCGAATAATGCACTCGAAATATCTATCGTTTGAGGATGAAATGATGTACTCAACTGCACCCGCGTGCCCAACTCATGTTGTACAACTCTCCAGAATCATGATGTAAACTACATACCTTGGCCATAGATGATAGATACCAGCACACCATGAAGCCTGAAAATCATGCCAATGTAAACCTGATCTAGTTGCTCCGAAGGGTAAGTAGTAACCACATGAATGAAATGAGATGACTTGGTCAATCTATCCACAATCACCCAAAATGCAATGAACTTCCTCTAAGTCTGCGGGATCCCAACAACAAAATCCATGGTGACATGCTCCCATTTCCACTCTTAAATATCGAGCTTCTAATGGAATCCACCAGGTCGTTGACGCTCATACTTCACCTGCTGAAAATTTTGGCACCGAACTACATACTCTACTATGTCCTTATTCATTCTCCTCCACCAATAATGTTACCTCAGGACTTGATACATCTTTGTGGCAGCTAGATCAATGGAGTACCGTGAACTTTAAGCCTTCTGAAGGATCAAGTCACGCAAACAATCAACATTGGGAACACACAGTCTGCCCTGCATTCGTAATACACCATCATCTCCAATAGTGACCTCCTTGGCATCACCGTTCTGAACCGTGTCCTAAGGACAAGTAGATGGGGGTCATCATACTGACACTCTATAATATGATCATAAGGAGAATACTGAGAAATCACACAAGCCAACACTTGGCTCAGCTTAGAAACATCCAATCTAATAAACTCATTGGTCAAGGCCTAAACATTCAAGGCTAATGGCATCTCTGCTATCGGTAAATATGCTAAGCTGCCCAAATTCTCTGCCTTGCGACTCATGGAACCAACCACCTCCGATGCCGCAAGTTAAGATCCTTCTATTTGAACAAATGATGTAGAATCCGATGATCTATGTAGACCTTACAAGGAACACTGTACAGATAGCGCCGCCATATCTTCAAGGCACGAACAATAGATGCTAACTCGAGGTCGTGTCCAAGATAGTTCTTCTCATGAACCTTTATTGTCTAGGCGCATAGGCAATCACCCTACCATCCTGCATCAACACCGTGTCGATGCCAATGCGCGACGCATGACAATACACTGTATAGGACCCCTAACCAACATGCAATACCAGCACTGGTGTTGTATTCAAAGCAATCTTGAGCTTTTGAAAGATCTTCTCACACTGATCGGTCTACTTGAAAGGAGCACCCTTTTGGGTCACCCTGGTCATAGGTGCTGCAATAAACAAGAAACCCTATACAAATCGACGGTAATACCTTTCCAAGCTAAGATAAATCAGCATCTCTATAGCTGAGGATGATCTTGGCCAACTCTCCACTGCTTCAATATCTTCGAATCTACCTTGATCCCCTCACCCAATACTACATAACCCAAAAATGCCAGTGAATCTAGTTTGTATTCACACTTCAAAACATTAGCATAAAACTTCTTTTCTCTCAAGGTCAGAAGTACCGTTCTCAGGTGCTGCTCATGATCCACCCACCTCCGACAGTACACCAGAATATCGTCGATAAATACAATGACGAACGAGTCAAGATAGGACTGAAATACACTATTCATCAAGCGCATGGGTGCTGCTGGGGCATTGGTGAGCCCAAAAGACGTGACAAGGAAATCGCAATGACCATAACGAGTACTAAAGGCAATCTTTGGGATATCTGGCTCCCAAATCTTCAATTGATGATAGCCTGAATGCAAGTCGATCTTAGAGAACACTCTAGCACCCTGAAGCCGATCAAGTAGGTCATTAATATATGGAAATGTTTACATGTTCTCTAGTGTAACCTTGTTCAATTGGTGATAATCAATACACATTAGCATAGAACCATCCTTCTTCTTTACAAATAAGATGACACACTAGTCTGAATGAATCCCTTATCAAGAAACTCTTGTAAGTGCTCCTTTAACTCTTTCAACTCTACTGAGGCCATACAATAGGGTGGAAATGAAATGGGTAGAGTGCCTAGTAACAAATCGATACCCAAGTCGGTATCTCTGTTATGCGGCATGCCTGGAAGATCCACCGGGAATACATCTGGATAAATTCTTATTATTGGAACTGACCTGACGGTAGGAGTATCAACACTAACATCCCTCACATATCCCAGATATGCATCACACCCCTTCTCAACCATCCGTAGAGCCATTAGAAATGAAACAACCCTGCTAGGAAAACACAAAGATTCACGTGATACACTTGAAACAACCTCACAGAGCCCAATTATGTCACACATATGACCTGACTAGTACATCTGCGGCTTCGCACCTGCAAAAACATCATTGCATGTGCATATTTTAATTAATCCATAGAGTCTACTTCTGCGAGCACAGAGCCACTTCTGCGCGTACGCGCGTGCGGCAAATAGTTCACACGTGCAATGTTAGCCGCTCAAGTGCATATTCTCACCGGCAAATGTTTCACACGTGTAACGTTAGCCGCTCAAGTGCATTTTCTCACCATAAAAGTGAAGTCGCTTATGAGGAATATTGTCCGTATCTGTGAGCCCTTGACCGGGCTGCCTTGTCCCCTTTTGTGTTCCCTCATGTGCATGTGCGTGTCCACACCTGTGTTCATCACCTCCATTGGGAGCTTCGGCATTTGCACAAGTCCAACAATTGATCCGTTATCAATCTGAATCACACCCGGGGCCCCTAGAACACTGTCTCAGTATACCAACTAGTTCCAAAACACGTAACAGACTTACTCGAGGCCAAAAACACACCAAACGATGCAAAAAACACGAATTGTTCATCGATTGATGCCTAATGAGCTATAGAACTTTTAACTTCTACGCCTGATGCCGAAACCTATCAAATCACGTCCGATTGGCCCAAAATTCGGCACACAAGTCATAATTGGCATTACAGACTTATTCCAACTTCCGGAATAAAAATTGGACCCCGATATCAAAAAGTCCACTCCTAAAATTCCACCAATTTCCTACTTTGGCCAATTCTCACCGAAATGACCTACGGACCTCCAAATAAACGCCCGGACATGCTCCTGATACCTCATCCTACAGAGCTATTAGAACCGTCAAAATTCTATTCCAAAGTCATTTTAACATAGGTCAACCTACGGATAACTCCAACGAATTAAACTTCCAATTTAGGGACTATGAGACACATTCCACTTTGAAACTCACTCGAACCCGACACCAAGAGCCCCAACAAGTCACAGAACCACAAAATATTGTAGAGGGATAACTAAATAGGGGTTCCGGGCTAATACTCTCAAAATGACCGGTCGGGTCCTTACATCCTCCCCCTCTCAAATCAAACATTCATTCTCGAACGAGTATAAAGACATACCTGATGTGGTGAAAAGATGAGGATAATGGTTGCACATATCATGCTCGGTCTCCCAAATCACCTCCTCGACTGGATGACCCCTCCACTGGAGCTTGACTGACGCATTGTTCTCCGACCTCAACTTTCGATCATGCTTGTACAGAATGTCCACCAAATCCTCAACAATAGATATATCCTTGTCTAACTGGACTGAGTTGAAGTCTAACACATGATACGGAACGTCGTGATACTTCTGGAGCATGGAAACATCAAAAGGACCGATATACCTAGGGCTCAACTTGCCCTTCTTCGTGAACCTCATAACACCCTTCATGGGCGTCACTCCGAGCAAGACGCGCTCCCCAACCATGAATGCAATGTGGTGAGCCTTCCGATCAGCATAACTCTTCTGTCTATATTGGGATGTACATAGTATATCTTGAATCAATTTACCCTTTTCCGAAGCATCCTAAACCAAATATGTACCTAATAGACTAACCTCATCAGCTTGAACCAACCAATTGGATACCGACATCGTCTACCATACAAAGCCTTATATGGGGTCATTTGAGTGCTCGACTGATAACTTTTGTTATAGGCAATTCCGCAAGTGGCAGGAAATTATCCTAATAACCCGCAGTCTGAGTGTGAAACGTTGTACTTTTCTCCATTCGCGTGCTCAACTCTTTAAGTTTTCAGAATCGCGATGTAAACCGCACACCCCAGTCAGAGATGATAGATACTGGCATGACATGAAGCCTCACAATCTCGTGAATGTAAACCTGAGCCAGCTGCTCCGAAGAGTTAGTAGTAGCCACATGAAGGAAATGATCTGACTTGGTCAATCTATCCACGATCACCCAAAGTGCAACGAACTTCCTCTAGGGTGTTGGTCTACCCAAAAACATCACAAGGAACTCAGAATGACCATACCGAGTCCTGAAGGCAGCCTTCGGGATGTCTTGCTCTTGAATCATTAACCGATGATAACCTGAACGCAAGTCTATCTTAGAGAACACTCTAGCAACCTGAAGCTCATAAAAGGTCATCAATTACGTGGCAATGAATACCTGTTCTTCACTGTAACCTTGTTAAACTGGAAATAATCAATACACATTCGCATAGAACCATTCTTATTCTTTACAAATAAGACTTAAGCACCCCAAGGTGACACACTTGGCTGAATTAATCCTTTATCAAGAAACCCTTGCAAATATTCTTTTAACTCCTTCAACTATGTTGGGGCCATATGATAGGGTGGAATAGAAATGGGTTGAGTGCCTGCTAACAAATAGATACCAAAGTCGATATCTATATTGGGCGGCATACCTGGAAGATCCATCGGGAATACATATGGATAATCTCTCACTTCCATAATTGACTCGACGGTAGGAGTGTTAACACTAACATCCCTCACACATGCAAGATACGCATCACACGCCTTCTCAACCATCCGCTGAGCCTTTAGACCTTGCTAGGAATATAATTTTTGAAGTAACTCTCCACTCTAACCGTGGTAAACCTCGCATAGCCAATGTCACCGTCTTGGCATGACAATCAAGGATAGCATGATAGGGAAACAACCGGCCCACGCCTAAAATAACTTCAAATCCACCATACAAAGCAACAATAAATCTGGCTCAAGTCTCAAAACCACTAAGAACAACCAAACAGGACCGGTACGTACGGTTAATAATAATAAAATCTCCCAAGGGCATAGAAACAAAGACAAGAGAACTCAAAGAATCATGGGATACACCCAAATACGGAGCAAAAAAAGATGACACAGGGGAATAAGTGGAGCCTAGATCAAATATAATTTATGCATCTCTACGACAGACTAGAACAATACATGTGATGGCAGGATCGATGCAACTGCCTCCGTCTTAGTAGGGAGGGCATAGTATCCCACCTAGCCTCCCCCTCTAGGGCGACCTCTACCTACTCGTCTTCCAACTCCAGTTGGCTATACATATGGGGTGGAAGATAGTGCTGCTACTATATCTTGAGGACCCGGTGGAGCACGCGGTGCATAATTCGGAGCATGGGCCCTAGAAGTGGTCGGAATACCCCTTGCAGCTGGAAGTGCTGAATGAACAGGTCAACTCGCATAGCCCCTACTCTGACGAGTTGTAACTAGGGAGGGAGTGCCATTATAAGTTCCAAACTATCGATACCTCTCGCCCTCTCTCTCCTCTCTTTCCCGAGTCAGCATGCCCTCCAATCTCATAACAATCCCCACTACCTACTGGTATCCAATGTCCATCTCCAACTTTCTGGCCTTGCTAAATCTGATACTGGGGTTAAGCCCCTTGATAGAGATGGACCTGCTCTCTAACAGTGCCAACCAAGGCTGGTGCATGTCTAGACAAATTACTGAACCAAATCCCATATTCCGACATGGTCATAAAACCCTGGCGCAACTACTCAAGCTCTATGCACCATGCATCTTCGAGACTTTGGGGAACATTCTCCCCCAAGAACATATCTGAGAGCTGCGTCCAAGTGAGTGAAGCCGCCTTAACCAGACAACCCGACCCATATGCTCGCCACCACTGATAAGTCACTCCCCAAATCTGAAACGTAGTGGAAGAAACCATACTATACTCCGCAACATCCATAATACGGAGGATACTGTGGCACTACTCAGGAAAACCCTAAGAATCCTCTGACGCCAAGCCACTGAAAGTAGGAGGATGGTACTTATTGTACCTCTCGACATGAGCTTCTCCTCCTCAAAAACGGCTGCCCTAGCCTCGGTCTATACTAGGTCTACCGGCTACACTAATATAACCTCTAGAACCTTATCGACCTGGACCCACTGCTCTTGGGTACGGGCGGCGGGGGTCTATGCTCACCCCCAGCTTGAGATGTGGCAGGAGCAAGTGGTATCAACCCTGCCTAAGCCAAAGTGCTGAACATGCTAAGAACTAGGCAAGAGTTTCCTGGAGGGCTGGTGCAGTAACAAGCATCTTAGGTGCCTGCCCTCAAACTGGAGCAACTTGTGGTTCTCTTGTAGCAGCTCGTGCAGGTTCTCTAGCTGCACCACGTGGACGTTTTCGGCCTCTATCCAGCCCCAGCCTCTCACGGATATAGTGGAGGACGCGGATTTCTTGCCATTTGATCAAGCTATACGTGTCCTCAAAATCTATGAGAGAATAGAAACACAAAAATTTAGAATCCGAAGTCAAAAATTTTGCACGATAAGGAATCAAAGAAGTAAAGCCTATCCTGACAATTCCATATCCTCCCGAAGAAAAGTACAGATGTCTCTATACTGATCTGCGAGACTCTACTAAACCTGTTTGTTACTCATAATACCTATGAACCTGGAGCTCTGATACCAACTTGTCACGACCCCAATTTTCCTCCATAGGATATCGTGACGGTACCTAGTCTCTAGGACTAGCTAAGTATAACAAGCATGCATAGTAATTTAAATAATAATCTAAAAGCTCAAACGGCAAGCAATTTTATAAAGTAAAAATTGCAACTCCAAGTATATACAACTCACAAAACCCATTAGATATAAGTCACAGGCTCTAGATATAATGTTGCAAATATCCTAAACATCGCTCTCTATCAAAACATAATGAAACAAGGAAAAAAGGGAATATAAAGGTACTCCAAGGCCTGTGGATGCGGGCAGGTGTACCTTGAAGTCTCCAAGTAGAAGCACAACACTCTAATATCAAGGTTGATAGGATGTACCTGGATCTGTGCAAAAATATGTGCAAAAGCAAAGTATGAGTACACCATAATGGTACCTACTAAGTGACAAGCCTATCCTCGGTAGATTAGTGATGAGGTTATGTCATGGTCCTACTGGGAATGATAAGGAACAAGGGAGAAAATATAATGATATAATAAATTTACAGGGAAGTGCAACAAAAGAAATTTACAGAAGGTAACAACATGAAATCAAGAAGAAAAATACAACACGTAAGGAAGCAAGAATCCTACAAGTTAAGGAACAACAACAACAACAAAAATACAACAAATAGAGGAAATCAACAGGGGAACTCCCGAGGTACCCCCTCGTAGTCCCAAAAGTAAATATTTCACAATCTTTCCTTAGCATAACAACTGCATGGTAGAAACCTCGTGCCACAATAACAATCTACACAGCAAAAACCTTGTGCCACAATAGCAATCCACACGGCAGAAACATTGTGGCATAATAACAACCGCACGGTAGAAATGTCGTGCCACCAAATTAACCCGCACGACATAAATGTCATTCCACAACCAAACATTCACCTCAACAATAATAACGAAAACCAAAACATAACAAATGAAACAATGACATTTCAAGTAAAGAATCCCACAATTAAATAATGAATACGAAATCATGGAAGCATGTAATTTAACTAAGCAAGTTCCACAAATTTCAATTAAGGGATAAGACGTGTAGACATATAAAATTAGGCTAATCATGATGACTACACATGCTAGAGTAACTAAATTATGGAAATAAAAGGAAACTACTTAGCAAAAACTAGATTTCCAATATTTAGCCCGAGTACGCACTCATCACCTCACGTACACGACCTTCACATACTGTTAATTACAATACCAGTACCAAATCCTAAGTGGAATTTCCCTTACACAAGGTTAGGCAAGTCACTTACCTCAAACTTCGCTCAATCAAACAATAAGGCACTTCCCTCGACTTCTTGACTACGAACGACTAAAATCTAGCCAAAACAAATATATACTATAAATATTACTACAGGAAACTAATCTAAATAATGAAATAATGATTTTAGCAAAAATGGATAAATCGCTCCAAAAAAGTGGGCCCGGGTCAACGTATCGGAACCCAACCAAAATTATAAAATTCGAACACCCATTCGATAACGTGTCCAACCATACAAGAATTATCCAAATTCGAACTCATTTGACCTTTAAAAACTCAAGACTTTTGTCTAAAAACTTTACACCTTTTCCCCATAATTTTCAACCCAAATCCTTAATTAAATTAACAAATTGAAGATAGTTTAGTGTAAATTAATCTAAAATGAGTTAGGAACTCCTACCCCAACAATCCCTATGGAAATCCTTCAAATTATCTATAAGGCCCGTCAATGTTTCCTAATGATTTAATATTTTAAAGTGCGCCAGCGGTATTTCGGAAGAACATTTTCGAGTATTAAAGAAGACCTATAGGATATAACAACATCATTTTGAAATGAAACTATATGCTTAAGGTATTGGAACATATTAATAAGGTTTGTGAGTGCGAAGAATTTATGTGGAACAAGTTGGATACACTAAGAGGAAAAAATGTCTCAAATTGCACAACACCTACCTTTAAGCGGGAATTACTCTCATAGAGAAAAGATATTTTCCTTTAATTTTGCCTGTAATAAATAGCCTTCGAGTCTAGTTTCAAATGCATCAAACGATTTGTCATTTTGATATTTCTACAAGAAATTGTGATCAAATTACTAAAATAAGGCAGATGGAACGAAGAAAGTCTTGTTATGTGTTTAAAGCCTTAAACCGCGCCTCGAGATCTCAACTTTTTGCTTGTGTACCCTAGATGTCTATGTATGTGGTTAACATCATGTAATCATGGTTTCATACTTATATGAATATTTGGAAGTGAGTTGGGTATACATCATTGCAAGGTATCGAAGGAGAGTAGTTGGAAAATATGAAATATAGAAGGGATGCTATTAGGGAGCTCGTCTGAACTCGTGTGCCGTGCAGGTTTGAACGAGCCATGACCCTCAGCAATTTAAAAAAAAAGAGCAAAGTATTTTCGCACCATGCAAACTTGACCGACAGCTCGTCCATGTATGTGCGACCCATGAGGATGCACAAGCTAAGCCTGAAGCCTTTATGTAGAGAAGTTCGGTAGCTCACTTCTCCACTCCTCTTGGCCGATTCTTTGAGCCCCTCTACACTCTCTCAAGACCTCCAACACCTCCCATCTTCTAGGTGAGTAATCCCTACTAGTTTGGTGTTTCATTCCATCAATTCCACCCAATAACTAAACAAATCCACCATGGAATCATTAGATTTTCAAGGAATCTTCCCAAGAGCTCAAGTAAGGACTTTTACAAGATTCACCCCCAATGGTAATTACACATCCTTTGACTTGCATGCATGACTTAATAATGAATATATGAGTATCAATTTAGAGCTAGAGCTTATTTCATGGTCATTGGAAGCCATAATTTGACCAATTGAAATGTTTAGAATTTGTAGAGAATGATAAGTGATTTGTTTGATGAATTGGTTGGTTGAGGGTGGATGGTAAGACATGTATACGTTTCTGGGGTCCTAAACTATTAATATCTGGTTGTAATATGAATTGGTGGGGCAAATAGTGGATATTGGATAAGGAAATATCATCAACGAGGGTTGTAGAGAAATGTGCGCACTGAATGTTTGATAAAATGCTTAACTGAGCTGAATGCTATAAACCCCCATCCTAATGATTGTCCAATTTGACCACGTTTCTCTATATTGACGTTTCCAAAGGTAGAGGAACATTGTATCAACTCTAATAAAATCTCAATCGAGGTATGTTAGTTGAACTCTTCCTTAAGAATTGAACCAAAACTTACGCTTGTAAGTTCCAAGATTTTCCCTATAAACTGATTATTTCGAATAACATTGGTGATATCAAATGCCCCTATTATGTTGTACTATTAGTTGAGGATGTGTTCAGAATTATGGATTGTGTATCTACATGTTGCAACTACAAGTCGTATTTTATATGAAAGTTAGGAAGCCAAATTGTGTAGAGATTGTGATTGGGATTACACCTCCACCCGTATATACATAGGGGTGAGGCGGTAGGGATACTTTTTGGGAAATTTGGGTATTGTTGTTAAACCACCACCCGCATACATATTAGGGTGAGATGGCAGGGCCGCTTGAGTAGAGTTGTGGTATTGTGGATGCACCTACACCCGCATACATTGAGGGTGAGGTGGCGGGGCCGCTTTGTGTAAAGATGGTTTCAAAGGGATCTCGTCTTAAAATTTATAAACGTTATTGGCAGCTCCTGATAAACTAGATTTGGCTTATATGGCAATCTATATTCTACTTTCACTCTGATGCGTCATATGTATTATCATGTTTTGAGGTATAGCCGGAACTTCGTTGTCGGCACTATCAATGTACTCTTTGGTATCTTTAAGGGCTCCATAGACATAGTGCGGTCGTGTATTGGTGTGGGAAAAGTTGAACTAAAATGTCATAATTGTATCACATGCTCCTATTTGTAAACTATGGTTGTGAAACTTACTATATTGGAGGCTTATTTAATGAAGTAACTAATGGATATGTATTTGGTATTGTCAACATGATCTCCTTGTTTGTAAATTTCAAGTTATGAATTTTCTTTAAATCATGGGTGAGTTGGGTAGAATGTATTCAACATGCTTGCTTGACCTGGGTCACTTGGTTGAGCGACGGTCACGCTCCCCGAGTTTGGGCATGACAAACTTGGTCACACAACCTAAGGTTTTAAAGCGTCCTAAGATGTCTCAGAGCCGTGTCTGGTAGAGTCTTTCTTATCGGTGTGTTGTCGACACATCTATAAGTTTGAGTCTACTTGGAATTTTAGGAATAACACCCTTCTTTGATGTTCTTGATCGTGCGATAAAGCTGATTGTAAGATTTCCTCCTTTAACTCAAGCATTTCTCTAACATTAAGTAAATGGCGCCTAGGAAGAAGGGGAGAACTGTCCAGGGAGCCAACGTTACCCCAGAAGTGGCGGTTAATTCTATAGTTGATTACACGCGTGAATACCCGAGGGGTGAGGATATTCCCCAATTACTACACTGCCTGATTCTACTATTCCTTCAAAGGATGCACCAGTTCCTACACCTGATGGGGGTGCAACAAATCCTCCAACTGACATTCCGGTTCCACCAACAACCCCATCTTGCGGTCCCGGGGTGTCCGACGGGGATCTTAGGGGAACCATATAGATGTTGGCACAGTTAGTGGCTTCTCAGGCCTAGAGATCGAGTGTTGAGCCTACTTCTTCCAGTCAGCCTGGGGAATCTACTACTTCTAGGGTGAAAAAATTCCTTCAGTAAGATCCTCCAATGTTCACGAGTACTAATCCCGATGAGGAGCCCCATGACTTCATTGATGAGTTGTACAAGACCCTCCGGGTTATGCATGCCACTCAGACTGAGGGTGTACAGTTGGCCTCTTACCGCTTGAAAGGGGTGGCCTATTCTTGGTTTGAGTTGTGGGAGGAGTGCCGCGGGGAGGGGAGCCTCCAACAAGGTGGAGTGAGTTCATCGATTCCTTCGTGGATCATTTATTGCTGCCGAGACTAAGGAGGCTTGTGCCACTGAGTTTGAAAACCTAAAGCAGGGGAGCATGAGTGTGTGGATTACTACATGGAGTTCACGCGCCTATCTAAGTATGCTATTTACATGTTGCCCAGTATAGAGGCTAAATGCGACGATTTGTGCAGGGATTTAACCCTTTGGTTGTCTATAAGGCTGCCACAACTGCCTTGAATTCTTATATGAACTATGGTAAGATGAGGTAAACTTTGGTGATTCTTCTGGGGGTGGTGGTAGTAGGTCGGCATTTAGAGGAGGGTAATCAGTGCGATCTCAATCTTTTGCTCAGTCTTCAATGAGTGCACCGCCACCGGGGCCTAGTCAGCAGAAATGGAGTCGTTTCAGGCCCAGTCAAGGAAATATGGGACCCCACTAGCAGGGTCGATCTGGAGGGAGATTCTAGCAGCAGCGGAGGCTCCCATGCCCTAAGTGTGGAGGATGCACTTTGGGGTCTGTTTCCTAGACCTACCTATGTGCTATGAGTGCGGTGTGAGGGGTCACATTTAAAGGAATTATCGCTCGTCTCGCCAGACCATGGGCAGGGGTGCAGCACAATACCTTGTTATGCAGCCATTGCATCTGTAGCACCTCATCTAGCTCGAGGCACTCGAGCACCACCAGTGTATGGTGCTTCTAAGGGTGGTAAGCATAACTCAGCAGGGCCAAACAGATTTTATGCTATGCGGAGGCGCTGGGATTTAGAACTCCATATGTCGTCACAGGTATATTGACTATCCAATGTCATGATGCGTATGCTCTTATTGGTCCCAACTCCACTTTTTCCTATGTCTCTCGTTATGTCGCTATGGAATTTGGGAAAGAACAAGAGCAACTTCAAGATCCATTCTCTGTATCTACTTCGGTTGTTGAGTCTATTGGGGATGCACGGGTTTATAGGGATTGTGTTGTCACGCTGCATGGTCGAGACCACATAGCCGATCTCATTTAATTAGGGATGGTTTATATTGATGTAATAATGGGGATGTATTGGATTTATTCTTGTTTTTCCAAGCTAGATTATCGAATAGAACTATTAGTTTTGAATTTCCAAGTGAGTCACTGGTTGAATGGAAGGGGGATAAGTTGGTTCCGAAGGGTAGCTTTATTTCTTACCTTAAGGACACTAAGATGATTAACAATGGATGTATCTACCATTTGGTCCGACTTATGGACACCGATGATGAAGCACCTTCACTTCAGTATGTGCCTGGTGTGAATGAATTTACAGATGTCTTTCCGGATGAGCTCCTTGGGATCCCACCAAACAAGGAGATTGATTTTGGGATTGATGTGAGGCCAGGGACACATCCTACATCTATTCCACCTTACATAATGGTGCCGACAGAATTAAAGGAGCTGAAGGAACAATTGAACGATTTGCTACAAAAAGGCTTCATTCGACCGAGTGTGTCTCCTTGGGCGCACCGGTCTCTTTGTAAGAAAGAAATATGGTTCGCTACAGATGTGTATTGACTACCAGCAGCTCAACAAAGTCACAATAAACAATAAGTACTCACTACCAAGGATATATGATTTGTTTGATTAATTTCAGGGTGCTAGGTACTTCTCCAAAATTGATTTAAGATTCAAGTACCACCAAATTAAGATCAGGGAGCAGGATATTCCGAAAAAATCTTTCAGGACCCAGTATGGGCACTTTGATTTTCTGGTGATGTCTTTTGGGCTAACAAATGCCCCGGAAGCTTTCATGGATCTTATGAACCGGGTTTTCAAGCCTTTACTTGACTCCTTCGTGATAGTGTTCAGTGACGATATTCTTGTATATTCACGAAGTCGAGAGGACCATGCCGATCATGTCAGGGCAATTCTGCAGACTCTTCATCAGCACCAATTGTACGCGATTTTTTCAAAATACGAATTTTGGCTTGAATCTGTCACATTCTTGGGTCATGTCGTCTAGAGAGAAAGCATTAAGGTTGATACTCAAAAGATTGCAATTGTGAACAATTGGCATAGACCTACTACTCTATAAAAGATTCGTAGCTTTTTGGGCTTAACAGGGTATTATAGGAAGTTTTGTGGAGGGGTTCTCTAATCTTGTAGGAGCTGAAATCAAGATTGACTACGACGCTAGTGTTGACCCTACTAGAGGGTACAAATGGAATTGTGGTGTATTGCGATGCTTCAATGATCGGGATTGGGTGTGTATTAATACAACACGTCACAGTGATAGCTTATGTTTCTAGGCCACTCAAGAATCATGAAAGAACTATCCACCACATGACTTAAAACTTGCAGTGGTGGTATTTGCATATGCAACCTCTAGCTTCCCCTTCAAGACCTCACACCTGCGACCACTATCTGCATCTGTGACTTTGCAAGTGTGGACAAACCGTCGCACCCGCGACCACTGGCCAACTCCCTTTATGGACACACATGCGACCCCCAGGTCGCGTCTATGAGCTTGCACCTATGACCAATCCCTCGCAGGTGCGATCACACAAGAGAATCCCACCTTCAGCACTTCTAAGTGTTACACCCAATGTGTTCGCACGTGAAAGTACTCCATAAGTAAATTGGTGGAAGCTCAAAAAATGAGATATTACATCCCGCATTTTCGTATGTTAAAGTTTAATCGTAAGTTAATCGACGTAAGTTCGGGAATGAGATTATTTTGAGGTTATAAACGTTATGCTATTTCAAACAATTGATGGGTACATTCGTGAAAGTGAGAGGGTAAGAAAATCCAAGAAAATGAATTTCGAATACCCAGTATTTATGGACTAGTACCATACAAGGTACCCCATGGAAATGATAATAAGGTGTATACGATGTGTTAAAAGTGAGTACTATTATGAGTAATTTGAGATAATTCTTAATTATGTGGATAATCGGGTAATTATTGATTTTATTGGGACATTAACAATTAATTAAGATAATTGGTGGTTAATTATTGGACAAAATACATAACGTGGCAGCAAACCCATCTAAGGATTGTGACTCATAAGTCACTATGATTATGTGGCAGGTCTTAAAGAGCACAAGTCATACTCATTAATTAAAGAAGAGACACATATTAATTATTAAAAAAAGTATGAGTTCACATGAGCTAGGAAAACTCTAAAGCTCTCACTTACGGATATAATGATTAGAAACCTTTAACTATTTAAACTAAGATAAATTATGTCTATACCGATCTCGATGATATGAACTGTAAAGTTAATAAAGCCTAAACGCTCACCGAAAGAAACTAGTATCATCTGCATAGAGAGTGATTGCTTTCATTTTTTTCATATCAGCTATATAAGTTTATATGGATTTAGAGATATTATTAGGGAGTACGGTGCAATATTTCTCAAGAATATCATACGGATTTTTCCTACTACGGTCTAGCCGTCATGTGTTTTGTCCCGATTGTCGTGTCTTAGAGGGATTGTCCGGAGAACCAGCTCAGATATGTTAAGGCTATCCCTTCTTTCTTTTTTCATGATCTATACAACAAAAAACGAAACGAGAAAATGCACAATTTCCATAAATGACTCTATTCATAGAAATACTAGAGGTACTTATGTTCTTGATTCCCCATGTGTCATTTTATTCTATCATCTTCTTCATAGGTCTCAGAAAATACATAAGTTGATAAAGTTTATTTCGTGATATTAATCAAAGGCATAATGGTCTTATGACACTTCGAAAGATTTTATTAACTTACTTCTCATGCATTGAATTTATGTACATTGACCTATGACCCGATGGCGTTATATAGGTGTATAAATGTATATTATATGTATATGGGACATGGGACATGGGAAAAGGTTACAACGTTATATACGCACCACCACCTGATCAGCTGGTATACGTTGATGATCTGCCCACGGTGTCCGGGATGATATGATGGGATGCCCTCAAAGGATTGATGATGTTATGAACGCATATACCCATGCATGGTATGACATTTATATGCATATGCATGACATTATAATATTAAATGATTCATAAAGCTAATCAGATATACAAGTTGAGTCGTTTACTCCATTTTCCTCTCACGTCTATTGTTTACGAATTTTCATTCCTTACATAATCGGTACATTATTTGTACTGACGTCCCTTTTTCCTGGGGACGCTGCGTTGAATGCTCGCAAGTCCCGATAGACAAATCGAGAGCCCTCCAAGTAGGCTATCAGCTCAGCGAAAGATGTTGGTGCGCTCGATTTGCTTCGGAGTTGCTTGTTTGGTTAGTGTGATTTAGACGTATTTTTTTTGGAATGGCGGGACTCTGTTCCGACCTTTATGAAAATTATGAATTCTTAGAGGCTTGTAGACAGATGTCATGTACGTAAAAGAATGTATGGCCTTGTCGGCCTATATTCAATGTACATGTGGTTATTTTCGTCTTATAGGCACGTATGTCTTATGTATAAGTTGGTATCAAATGTTGTATTCTACTTATCTCACGGCAGCCTTCTGGCTAAATTATCTATGATAGTATGACATGAAAAGATACGTTATGTTGGTACTCGGTTGAGTAAGGTACCTGGTGCCCGTCGCGTCCCATCGGTTTGGGTCACGACAAAAGTGGTATCAGAGCAGTTCTGTCCTTGGGAGTCTACAAGTCGTGCCTAGTAGAATCTTGTTTATGGGTGTGTCGTGCACCACAGTTATAAGAAGGTGGCTACATGGAATTTAGTACTGTCATTCTTTCTTCCTACTCTTGATCGCGTGGTAGAGCTTAGTTGTAAGAACTCAAATTTCTAAACTTTATTTCACTTATAGTAAGACGATACTTACATCTAGAAAGACGAACGGTAAAAGATATATATGTGGAAGAGTTGAGTCAGAGGAACTCAATTTTTGCATCATGCTTATGATGGATTAATATGAGGTCTTCAGCAAATCATGTGTATACTAAGATGTCTAAGCTTCTTGATAAGGATCCCTAAGTCAAGAATGCCTATCTTTTCTTACGGTAAAAAAGAATAAGGAGGGAGAAACAAGTTACAGCAAGTAAAATAAGCAAGGTGAAGAAGGTTATAAGACACCCAGATGGAACACTCTAAAATAGTAAAACTAGATATGAGTAATATAAAGGTACACAATGGAAGCCTTGAAGGGATAAATATTACCTTAGTGTGGCTTGAGTCCCCAGTAAAACGAGAAACTTAAGCAACCTGAAGATCCATTAAGATGGAGCAAAGGGGAGGTAAAAGCAAAAGAATGTCTTGTTCGAGTTTTCAGAATAAAGTGATATGGATAAATGTTAGTGGGAAATAAGAAAAGAGCTAATGAAGCATTGTGAGTAAGATATGATACATGGACATCAATGGTAGATCAAAAGATGACAGTACTACAGGTACTATAGTCAAGTGAATGAAGAGACGAGAGGTGACAGGCCTAAGGAAAACAAAAGGGTATAGGCCATACAGTCATGTCCTTATTTCGAGAAATAAGTTCACAACTCTAATGCGATTACCAGAAGGAAAATCTAGACCCCCAGAGTAGTAAAAATCAGTATGGGCTGGTGAAAAAGATAAACTAAACGTAAACTAGGGACTGGGTGATATTATAATAGTCGGCATCATGAGATGTTCTAAGATTGCGTTCCGGCGATAATAGAATGGACGAAAATAGAATACCCTTTAAAGGTCATTCAGGAAGACGCTTCCCTAAAGCAAGCAATATGAGCAATGTTTAGCTTAAAGGGCTATGTACGCTACTTATACTAAGTGTCATCCTCGCGAGTAAGGAATTTTGTTATCCTTTGTACAAAAAGCATTACCACAAGGTGAGTAAGGGTAATTGATGATGTGAAAAGATGCCAAGGATCAAGAGGTAAAACATCTATATGTAGATCGTCGTAGCTCCAGCTCTTAGTACTCCCCTAAAGGGGGGAATATGGAGTGATGTGGCGTGAAGTCAGAATTTAGTGGTTCTAGTAGTCATGGAGTGGTAAATGAAGAATGCGGTAAAATGAAAAAGGGATCAGATTGCACTTATTCAAAGCCTACAGATATGCTACGATACCAGCATTATCAAAACACGACGTCAAGGAAAGGAAGTAAGGGTTCCTTCCCGAAATGTTAGTGATAGATAAGGATCCAGTGCGAGAGGTAAGTTAAAAAAATGAAATAACCCAAGAAAGATTACATAGAACAGTGATATGAGAATGAGCCAACGAGTAGTTGGTAGTTGATTAAGCAAGAACCTAGTTATGCTAAACAGGAGGTTCTATACGAGTCAGCAGATCGTGCAAGATAAACATAGTAAAACTCAGTATAGTGAATTCATCCTCGCAATAATGTAATTGTAATACTTACGAAATATTTAGATAGGAATTGGGGTTGTTAAAGGTACCATATGATTATTACGAAAATAAAAGAGAGTGCGACAAGGAAGAAAATCAAAATATCAGTTTAGAAGAAATCCTATAGCACAAGGGTCTGGAGGTAATTAACTACGGATAATTAGAGGCGAGAAAGAACATCAAAAAATTCCATCGAGTATACGATATAATAAGATCCCAACTTTACAAGAGTCAGAGCGTCCTCCCTAAGTACTACAATGGAAGACTAGCTAAGAAAATAAGTAAGAAGGCTTCAACCTAAACATAGTAACTCGAAGGAGAAATGGTCATGTAGAAGCAGTCTCACAACAAAAATTGTACGCACTCCAAAAAAAAAAGTGGCACCTACCGTGGCTAGTGAGTGGGAATTAAAATCAAAAGTAATATTCAAAGATCATACGAGTTGTACGAAAATTCCGGCATGTGTGAGAGCTAAGATAGGCTAAGTATGCACGCAACAAGGGGGAATAAAGACCAGGAAAGGTAATAGCTTACGTTTAAAGAAAACTGATAAGGAACGAAAGGAATCATTTAATCAATAATCCAGAGTTAGCTACATTATCAGCGAACTTAAGATTTTGGAGTATTATCCATGCAGCATATATGTTGCCAATCATACAGTCGTAGAAGACTTCGGTATAAGTTAAAGAAAGAATTGAGCCCAGGTCATAGATCGAATTGTTAAAGGATTATATCATTGATATTCCATAGCACCCATCAAAGGCTAAACATAATAACTAATACCATGAACCGCATATTAGGAGATATATAAAGCCTACATAAAGACTGATCAGAAGGAAGAAGAAACTAAAGAGTTACATAACCTAAGAAAATCAGGAGTCTTATTATTAGACCTAGAAAATTTTAGACATCATGATTGAGAACATTGCAGAATCACTCTTAATATCAGAGATATAAGAGAGATAGTACAGTAGCCATATTTTATAATGGCTCTATGATAAATCCTTTGAGAAGAGTACCAGCCTCATAAGGAGTCAGTATGAAGTTCCCACCAGATTGTGTATGCATCAGATATGCAAGTAATATAATAAAACTTCAAGTTATAGACGTGAATTACACCTAGGTGAAAGGGAGGTCATAAAAGAGATATAAGATACGATGAGAGATTTTAAGGTAAGTAAGGTAAAGGTTAATAACGTACGACATGCTCAAAGGCAGAAGATCGTGAATAGTCCATACTTCGGATAAACGGCTTAAAGCGCGGGGATTCAGTAGCTAGGAATAATAACGACGTCGTCAGTAGCATATTTGTAGCCCCCCCCCCCTTTTCTCGCGAAATCGAGTTTTTACATTTTGGGACATCTCGTTTCCTTTTGGGATGGGGTGTGGAATTTGAAGAGACACCACCTAACGCATTAAGGTGTGTTAGAGCACCTAAAGAAAATAACTTATAAACCGGTTTACTTTACCATAGATTGGCTAAGGGCTCGAAATTACCTTGAGGGAAGGTGTTAGGCACCCCTCGAGGTCCACAACGGTGGGTCCTGACAAAACTTAATCTAAGAGAATTAGTCCTTAAAGAGATATAAAGCCATTTAAACAAATAGAAATCATTCAAAACAGAAATTAAAGGGGGGTCCTAGGTTTATTAGCCTATAGGATCACTTCCATGCAATACTATGTAACCTTCCTCAAATAGAGGTGTTATATGTAGCATTAGTGCACAGGTCATCATTTCCTTCACTACCCAATTAACCTTCCCCTTTTCATTATCATCTAAGTGTTATAATAGTATCTGGTACTTATAATATGTGTGCGCTACTCGTCCCTTACCTTTGGCCCCGGAGGTGTTTATGACCTCTATTTAAAGGTGGTTTTAGGCTCACCGATAAGGGAGAAGACTAAGAGACAAATAAAATCATATTGGACTGTCGCATAAGGAACAATTAAAGGGCTCACATTTACCTGCACAAGTAAACACACGATTGCACGCTTATTCAAACAAGTAGTTTTTAAGGAAAATGATGTAGGAGTCCTATCTGCAGGATATCTAAATGAGCATAAATAGAATATATAGCAGTTTTATTAAGCGAGGCAACGAATACCTATGAATTTTCCTATAGATTTTGTTGATATAGAATTTGAGCATGTTTCAAGAAATCACAATTTTCAAACTTCAGAACTTTGATTATCCTACAGGCTTGCCTAGGTGATAACCGGGCAGAATCCTATAGGCATGGTATCTAAACGTTAATCAGACTAACCAATAATTAATTTAAACAAGCAGATTTCATCTTTTAGGTCCTATAGGAATGTTTCATATATGCTGAAACTGATCAGAAGCATTATGACATCCAAACGGATTTCATATATTTTTTCTCTATAGGCATGATATCTAAGTGTTGAAGATGTTTTTAAACTTATTTCCTATATGCACGTGTCTAATTGTAAGGACTGTAGTTCCTATAGGCATGATATCTAGGCGAATAAAGGTGTCAATTAATTTCCAAGCGAGTTCAGTGAAAGAACCTAGGAACATGATTTCTAATGCATACATAGGGGTTTTGAAAATATGGTACTTGAGGCAGAATTGATAACGACCTAGAAGCAGGATTTCTAAGACGCAAAAATGTGAAAATTCAGGATTCCAAAGAATGAGATATGTCATATGGGCATGATTTCTAATGCATATAAAACATCATCACAATAACCTATAGGCATGATTTCTACCTCGAACCCAACAATAATATATACATATAAAGCTCCTCCAAGATTTTATTAATAATCCCATATCTGTTTTACAAAGATTATTACTACAGGACAATACAGAAGAATTACATAATGAAAATCACTATACTATAGGGAGCCTTAGCATGACCAATGTCAGTCCTTGAAGCCAGGCCTTCAAGGAAGTCTGAGGTACACCAATAGTCCATAATACACCAAATGGCTTATGGTGTGTCAAACTCCCAAGGGCCTCAAGGACCCCTGGCAATGCTCACACCAAAAAATTTTCAAAGAATAGTTTTTGTGAACATGTTTGGAAAAGCCAGCCCCAGTGTGTCACAGTTCGAAGGAGTCTCATAGACTCCTAGGCAGTGCTCACACTGGAGGGGCAGGACCCTAGATATCTAAGAGTCGGAGTTGAAAATAGTATATAAAAGTAGGAGGTAATTTTAGGAAAAAGAATAGTTTGGATTTTAGAAGTGAATAAAACATATTACCAGATTACATGAACTATAAGCAGGCCCACATTTAGCCGATGGAGTTCAGACATGAACTCAGTACTACAACAACAGACAAAACAGGGTCACAATCAATTCAAAGGGTTTCACATTGTCTGGGATTGACTTAGTTCATTAGCTATTACTAGATGAGCATATAGACATATATTAAACAGAGATCAATATGTTGGGATCAAGTTACTGATCAGGTAGTCATACAGAAAAGGTAGAAAATTTGAGAGCATAGAAATCATGAACTAACTAGGAACCTACTAAGGTAAACACATAAAACAAGACAGGAGTTAAAACATACTAGTGGAGAAACATGTGAACAAGTACCCCGGATCAAACATGACTATGCTAAGGTATGTTAACCATACTAACACATTGGACAGGAACAAATCACAAGAGTTAAAGCATGCCAATGAACAGAAGCATAAGGGCAAACAAAGATAGACATGCTTTTTAAAAAGTATTGAACATGGATAATATAGGTCTAATTACATAGCATATTGAATGATAATAGAAGTTGAGACATACCATTTAAGAGGTAGCAACAGGAAAGTGAAAGAAAATAGGATCCAAGAGTCTAGCCTTGGCTTTCAGCAGGCTAGACAAAGCAGCAAATAGAAGTAACAAAAAGAACTACAAGTGAGAATGTGTGAGTAAGAGTTTGTGTGTGTTTCTCTATATGTGTTTGTGTCTTAAAGAAAAATCGGAGTGGGGTTTATATAGCACTTAGCAATGTAAAAAATTAAGGTAAAGAATAAATAGTAGTTCATAAAACAAGGTAATCAATCAGTTAATTGGGGAATTAATTCAATCAATTCACACAGATGAATCCGGCAAGGACTCCTTAAATTGGGGAGAATCCCTTAACGACTCAGACTGGGATTCAAATAAGGTAAACAAATCAATTATTGACCATAAACCATACTAATTAGTCTAAATAAGTAGTCATAGATAAGGAAAATAGGTAAAGTCACAGAGAAGCACTAATTTTAACAGAAAAATATACTTCGAATCCTAATAAAATCAGTCAATCTATTTTGATTGTCATAGACCAACAATAACGGGAAAAATGACTGAAATAATTAGTGCAACAAGCAGAAAGACCTAGGGTTTAAAGCATATACACAAAAATTAGTCGAACTAGCAAAGGATAATCAGATTCAAACCTTTGGAAGTTTAAAACCTTTTGAAGAGAACTTAGGACGAAACCCTAGTTCTTAGAAAACACTGGAATCGAATAATAATAAGGAAAACAGAAGGTTTTTCGAAGAAATATTCCCAATAATGCTTAAAATTGTCTGAAATATACAAGGATATGAACATACCCACATAGAAAGAGATTAGGATTTTCGAAAATAACAGAGATGAAAGCAAACATAGTTTAGAATAATGGATTCGAGCCATAAACATGAAGAAAGTAATACTCACAAATGGAGACGTCAATAGATAGGCTCATGAAAAGGTTTAGAACAAATTTGATTCGAGACTTCTTCATAGAACAACAAAATCGAAAACCTATAAGAGGTAGGAGGCGGACAAGGGCCAGAAACTACAGAGAAATCCCATGGAACGGTAGTTTTTCGATGACGGTGGTTAGGTTTTAGGGAGAGTGATTGAGAGAGAAGGGGAGACGTAGGGAGAATGAAGACGGAGGGATAAGAGAAAATGAGGAGGGGTTAGGGTTAGATTAGATTCAAAAAAAGAAAAGGAATAATGTGCACCGTTAATCTCAGAAATCAACGGCCACGATTAGAGGAGATTCTGGGTCGGGTTAGATGAAGAATTGGGCTATGATTTTTATTGGGATGGGGGGTAATAATTCGGGCTTGGTCCGAAATTAAAATAAAATTAAAAAGGCTATTTCTTAAATACCCAATTAGTTTGATAAATAATTTATAAAATAGTTAATAAATTATAAAAAATTATTTCCATGCATAAAGATGATTTAAGATAATTACTTAACATTATAAAAATATAAAAAGCTATTTTCTGGTGAAATAAGGTAATTATGAACACATGAGTTATTATTGCAAAGTTATTGCAATTATAACCCTAAAAATGTAAGTGTGGCTATTCACGAAATAATTAAAGTTTAGTATAAATATAAATGATAAAAATTAAGCAATAAAGTTATTATAAAATGAATTGTGATTCAATTAGTAATTACTTATATAATAATATACTGGGATAGATTGATAAAAATCCTTAGAAAAAATGCTGCAATTATGAAAATATATTAATTGATGCTCATGCATTGTTTTGAACCTACACATGTATTTTAAAATAATATAGGGAAAATTTGGGTATCAACAATAACTTCAAGCCTATGGTCTAGGTATTGAAAAGCCTGACTAAGAGAGTAAAGAAGAGTTAGAGACGTTGTGATATCGCGCTTGATGTTCCAAAATGACATAAAGAAATTTATGATGCAAGAAAGTTGAAAGGTTACAAGTAATATAACTAGATATGTGTAGGCCGCAAACTATTGTATGGTAAAGCGACAAGGTTCTAGAAGATGGGAGTAAGGATAAGAACGGGCGAGTGAAAAGGTAACCAAAATGGATAAATCCTTAGGATTAAGCCCACAAAAACAAAAAGAGCAGATCGTTTCTCTAAGTTATACAAAGATCACTATACCCTGAATGAACTTAAAAGAGTCCAAGACTAATAGAATCTACAAGAAATGGAATGCTGCCCTGGTAGTAGAATGAGGGTATGATTATGATAGATAAATGATGACGTTTGGGCCTTCGATTGAGTAATGACTTGAAGAGGATCTTATGAATTTTACAGGATTAAAAAACTCATGTAAGGGGAGTCATACTGGGATGCTATAAAATACTGTTATGGAAGTATATATCGCCCTTAGATGGATCAATCTAACTACTCCAGATGTCCCCGATGAGACGTGAGCCCTAGCGGCAGTATTACATAAGAGATTAAGTTATCAGTGGTAGATGATAGATCAACATTAGGGCGAATCAACAATGGATGGACAAAAGTCACAAAGTATGAGGTGAGATTAGGGCGTCATTCTTAAGCTGAACAGTAATAAGGAAGCATTAAAGGACATAGATTTATACATATGAGATAAGAAACGAATGTAACCTGGAGTTTGGTAACAGACCTTAGTAATGATAAATCGAGGTAAGAGTTATGGCATATTATCACCTACTTAGATACAGTAAATTCATGCGGGTAGATAACCAGACCTATGAAATAAGATATAGCAATATTCGCATGTTCGACAAAGTACCGAGCGAAGAACTTAAGTATACCTATTGATGCCTAGAGAGAAATCTTGTCAAGCTCTATATATGTTTACAAAGTTAGGCCTAGAGATGGGCTAAAAGTAGGAGGAAGAAAGAGAGACTAGTCATATAGGTGCACTTACAAGATTAGAATCGTACATGCTGCATGACAAAAGGTACCAACAGTTACGAGATTGGAAGGATTCTGATCACAAGTCGTGGTGTGAGAAAGAGGCCTAAAGGGGGAAATGCCCTGGCCTTTTGAATTATTCACAGAACAATTGCCTAGATGGAAAGGAAAGTACTAAAGTATTCGAAAGACATAAGCTATGAGAAAGATAAATGCATCAGTCAACATTCGAGGACAAATTTTCAGAAGAGGGAATTATGTTACACCCCATGTTTTCGTACGTGAAAGTACACCATAAGTAAATTGATGGAATCTCGAAAAATGAGATATTACATCCCGCATTTCATATGTTACAGTTTCGTCGTAATTTAATCGATGTAAGTTCGGGAATGAGATTATTTTGAGGTTATAAGCATTATGCTATTAAAAATAAGTGATGAGTAAATTCGTGAAGGTCAGATGGTAAGAAAATCGAAGTAAATGAATTTCGTCGAAATTTGTCATTTTGGGAATGGCCCGAGGTAAAATACCCGGTATTTATGGACTAGTACCATACAAGGTAACACATGGCTATGATAATAAGGTGTATAAGGTGTGTTAAAAGTGAGTAGTATTTTGAGTAATTTGAGATAATTCTTAATTATGTGAATAATCGAGTAATTATTCATTTTAGTGGGAGAATAATAATTAATTAAGATAATTGGTGGTTAATTATTGGACAAAAGACATAACATGGCAGCAAACCCATCTAAGGATGGTGACTCATAAGTCACTATGATTATATGGCAAGTCTTGAAGATCACGATTCATACTCATTAATTAAAGAAGAGACACATATTAATTCTTAAAAAAAACATGAGTTCACATAAGCTAGAAAAACTCTAAAGCTCTCACTTAAAACTATAATGATTATAAACCTTTAACCATTTAAACTAAGATAAATTATGTCAATACCGAGCTTGATGATATGAACTGTAAATTTAATAAAGCCTAAATGCTCACCCCATGTAACTAGCATTGTCTGCATAGTGAGTGATTGATTTTGTTGTGTTCATATAAGCTATACAAGTTCATATGGATTTAGAGAGATTATTAGGGAGTACGGTGAAATCTTTCTCAACAATATCGTACTGATTTTTCCTACTCCGGTCTGGCCGTCATGTGTTTTTCCGCAATTGTCGTTTTTTAGAGGGATTGTCCGGAGAACCAGCTCATGTATGTTAAGACTATCCCTTCTTTACTTTGGCATGATCTATACGACACAAACAAAACAAGCAAATGCATAATTTCTATAAATGACTCTATTCATAGAAATACAAGAGGTACTTATATTCTTGATTCCTCATGTGTCATATTATTCTATCATTTGTTCATGGGTCTCAGAAAATACGTAAGTTGATAAAGTTATGTTCATGATATTAATCAAAGGCGTAAAGGTCTTATGACACTCCGAAATTTTTTATTGACGTACTTCTCATGCATTGCGTTAATGTACATTGAACCATGTCCAGATGGTGTTATATACACGTATATATGTATATGGGATATATGAAAAGGTTACGACATTATATATGCACCACCATCTGATCAGCTGGTATACGTTGATGATTTTCCCACAATGGCCGAGATGATATGATGGGATGCCCTCAGAGACTTGGTGATGTTATGAACGCATATACCCATGCATGGTATGACATTCATACGCATATGCGTGACATTTTAATATTAAATGATTCGTATAGCTATTCAGATATACAAGTTGAGTTTTTACACCATGTTTCTCTCATGTCTATTGTTTACGGATTTTCATTTCTTACATACTCGGTACATTATTTATACTGACGTCCCTTTTGCCTAGGGAAGATGTGTTTCATGCCCTCAGGTCCCGATATACATATCGAGACCCTCCAAGTAGGCTATCAGCTTAGCGAATGATGTTGGTGCGCTCCATTTGCTTCAGAGTTGCTTGTTTGGTTAGTGTAATTTAGACGTATTTTGTTTGGTTTGGTGGGACTCTATCCCGACCATTATGAAAATTATGCATTCTTAGAGGCTTTTAGACAGATGTTATGTGCGTAAAAGATTGTATGGCCTTGTCGGCCTATGTTCAATGTACGAGTGGTTATTTTAGTCTTATAGGCCTGTATGTCTTATATATAAGTTGATATCATATGTTGTATTCTTCTTATCTCACGATAGCCATCCATCTCAGTTATGTATGGTAGTATGACATGAAAAGATACGTTACATTGGTACTCGGTTGAGTAAGGTACCGGGTGCCCGTCGCGGCCCATCGGTTTGGGTCGTGACACTAAGTCAATAAATTATATCTGATTCCCATCTTAATTATTCCCGAGGCCCCCGAGACATTTACCAAATATACCAACTAATCCTAAAACACAATACGAACTTAGTCAAGGACTCAAATCACATCAAACAACATCAAAAACTCGAATGGCACCCCCATTGAAGCCTAATGAAAACTAAGGAATTCCAAACTCCATGATCGATGCCGAAACGTCTCAAACCAACTCCGATTGACCTAAATTTTTTCAAACAAATCATAAATGACACATCTTACCTATTCAAACTTTCAAAACCGAAATCTGAGCCCGTAACCACAAAGTCAACTCTCGGTCAAACTTCTAATTTTCCAACTTTCACCATTTCAAACCAAAAACATTTATGGACCTCCAAATCACTACCTGGACACACCCATAAGTTCACAATAACCCTACGGAGCTATGAGAGTCATAAAACCATACTCCGGAGTCGTTTACACATAAGTCAACATCCGGTCAACCTTTCAACTTAAGCTTCCAACCTTAATACTAAGTACCCCAACTCATTCCGAAACATCCCCGGAACCAAACCAACTACCTGGACAAGTCACACAACAATAATTGAGTAGAGAATAAGCAGTAAATGGTGGAACGGGGTTACACCACTCAAAATGACTAGCCGGGCTGTTACATTTTCCAGCTCTTAAACAAACATTCATCCTCGAACGGGTCTAAAATCATACATGGAGTCTTAAATAAGAGTGGATATCTGCTTTGCATTTCCCGCTCGGTATCCGAAGTAGCCTCCTCGAGTGGGTGAACTATCCACTACACCTTAACTAAAGCTATATTCTTTGACCTCAACCTCTTAACATTCCAATCAAAAATTGCAATTGGGTCCACATCATAAGTCAAATTACCATCCAACTGAACTATATTGTAGTCCAAAACATTATATGGATCGCTGACATACTTTCGGAGCATCTAAGCGTGAAAAACTAGATGACTTGACAGACTAGGCGACAATGCAAGTCTATAAACCACCTCTCCAGTCCTCTCAAGCACTCCAAACTGGCGAATGTACCGAGGGATCAACTTGCGCTTCTTCCCAAACCTCATAAAACCCTTCGTGGGTTAGACTTTGAGTAGTACGTTCTCCCTCACCATGTATGCAATATCAAGAACCTTTGGACCAGGATAACGCTTATGTGTAGACTGCAGAGTGCCAACACAATCATGGATCAACTTAACCTTGTCCAAAGCATCTTGAACCAGGTCAGTACCCAATAACATAGCCTCACCCGCCTCAAGCCAACCCACCGGAGAGCAAAAATGCCTCCCATACAAAGCCTTATATCGAGCCATATGTAAGGTCGATTGGTAGTTGTTGTTGTAGGCAAACTCGGCAAACAATAGAAATTGATCCCAAGAACCCATGTAGTCTGAGACACAAGGACATAACATATTCTCAAATATCTAAATAGTGCTCAGATATTCGTCCGTTTGAGGGTGGAATAATGTACTTAACTCAGCTTGTGTGCCCAACTCTCACTGCATTTCTCTCTTAAACTACAATGTAAAATGTGAGCACTGATCTGAAATGATAGACACTGTCACAACGTGAAGGCGAACAATCTCGCGGATGTAGATCTCATCGAACCGCTCTGAAGAATAAGT
Source organism: Nicotiana paniculata (assembly GCA_005239505.1). Classification (NCBI taxonomy): domain Eukaryota; kingdom Viridiplantae; phylum Streptophyta; class Magnoliopsida; order Solanales; family Solanaceae; genus Nicotiana; species Nicotiana paniculata. Next base: position 30,461 of record ML306304.1, on the reverse strand, counting down.
AGTCCCCACTCGAATGAAATGCGTGGAATTGGTCAACATATCCATAATCACCAAAATAGCCACAAACTTCCTTGAAGTCCATGGTAGACCAAATACAAAATCCATGGTCATACACTCCCATTTCCGCCTCAGAATCACAAGCCTTTGAAGAAATCCGCCCGGTCTCTGATGCTCGTACATCACCTGCTGACAATTTAGGCACCAAGCTACAAACCTTACTATTTCTTTCTTCATCCTCCTCCACCATTAGTGCTGCCTCAAGTCATGATACATCTTTGTGGTAACCTGATTAACGAAATACCATGAACCGTGGGCCTCTTCAAGAACAAGTCACGCAACCCATCTACATTGGGTACACATATCCGACGTTGTATTCTCATCGCATGATCATCCTCAATAGTAACCTCATTGGCATCACCGTCTTGTACCGTGTCCTTAAGAACAAGTAAATGGGGGTAATCATATTTATGCTCTCTGATGCGATCATTTAAGGAAGACCGAGAAACCACACAAGCTAGAACCAGAATAGGCTCCGAAAGATCTAACATCACAAACTTATTTTCCAAGGCTTGAACATCTAATGCAAGAACTCTCTCATCAGCATGAATAAAATGAAGGCTATCCATACTCACCACCTTCATATTCAAGGCATCGGCCACCATATTGACCTTCTCGAGATGATACAGAATGGTGATATCAATGTCCTTAGTAGCTCCAACCATCGATGCTGCCTCAAATTTAGATCCTTTTGTTTGAACAAGTGTTGCAGGCTCCGATGATCCATAAATACCTCACAAGACGCAGCGTAGAGATAATACCTCTAAATCTTCAATGCATGAGTGGTGGATGCCAACTCCTGATAATGAACATGGCAGTTCTTCGCATGAGACTTCAACTGGAGCGAAGCATAAGCAATCACTCTACCTCAGGAACCAAGACACACCCAATACCAATGCAAAAAGCATCTCAATACACTGTATAAGAGCGTGATGCTAAAGGCAAAACTAGAACTGGAGTTGTGGTCAAGGCAGTCTTGAGCTTCTGAAAGCTCTCCCTAGACAACCTGAATGGAGCACCCTTCTAGGTCACCTGATCAAAGGCACTGCATTTGATGAGAAACCCTCCATGAAGCGATGATAAAACTTCGATTCTCAGTAGTTGAAGATGGTCTAGGCCAATTATGAACTGCCTCTATCTTCTTTGGATCCATATTAATGCCCTTACTGGACACCACGTGCCCCAAGAACACCACCGAACTAAGCCAAAACTAACACTTGGAGAACTTGGTATAATGTTTCTCCTCACTCAACCACTGTAGTACAATCCTCAAATTCTCGGCATGCTCTTCCTGGCTGCGTGAGTACATCTGGATATCATCAATGAATACTATGACAAACGAATCAATACATGAATAAAATACACTATTCTTCAGAAGCATAAATGTTGTTGAGGCGTTGGTCAGCCCAAAAGACATCACAAGGAACTCATAGTGACTGTAGCGAGTCCTGAATTTCGCCTCTAGAATACCCGAGTCCCAAAACTTTAACTGGTGATACCCATACCTCAAATCAATCTTAGAGAACACCCTCACTCCCTGATGAAGGTCAAATAGATCATCATTGCATGGCAAATGATACCTGTTCTTGATTGTAACTTTGTTCAATTGCTTATAGTCGATGGAAATCCGCATAGTACCATATTTATTCTTTACAAACCGAACTAGTGCACTTCAAGGCGATACTCTCGTCCTAATAAATCCATTATCAAGAATCTGCTGAAGCTGCTCCTTCAATTCCTTTAACTCTGCTGGTGCCATATGTTACAGATGAATGGAAATGAGCTGAGCGCCCGGTACCAAGTCAATACCAAAATAAATATTCATGTTGGGCGGCATGCCTAATAGGTTTGTAGGAAATACATTCAGAAATTCTCGTACCACCAGAACATAATCAATAGTAGGAGTATCAACACCAACATCCCTCGCAAAGGCCAAATATGATAGATACCCCTTCCGAACCATCCATTGGGCATTCAGATAAGAAATCACCCTACTGGGAACATAATCTAGAGAAACTCTCCACTGGATCCTCGGAAATCGTGGCATCGCCAACATCACATCTTAGCATGAAAATCCATAATGGCATGACGTGGAGGCAACCAGTCCATACCCAAAATCACATCGAAATCAACCATACTAAGACATAAGAGATCTACTCTCATCTCCAAACCCCTAATAGTCACTACAGACAATCAATACACACGGTCCACAATTATAGTATCGCCCACTAGCATAGCTACAAGAACAAGTGAAACTGAGGACTCAAGAGACATATCAATATAAGGATCAAACTATGATGATACATATGAATAAGTTGGACCAGGAATAACAATAAAGAAGTATCCCTATGGAATATTTAGACAATACATGCTATCACTGTGTCTGAAGCAACAGCCTCTGGTCGGGCAGGAATAACATATAATAAAACCTAATTACCACCTGATCGAACTCCCCCTTTAGGGCGACCTCTAGCTGCCTGAGCCCCATCCCGAGCTAGCTGCGCGGGTTGTAAAGTGACTGGTGCAAAAGTCGTAGCCTGACCCCTCTAATGAATTAGACCTCCCAACAGATGTGGACAATGTCTCCTAATATGTCCAAGCTCCCCACACTCATATCAACCCCGATCTCTCAATGGTGATGGTGCTTCAATCGGAACTGGATGACTATAATAGCTGCTACAAGTACCTGGTGCAGATGAACCTTTAACTAAAGGAACGGAAGGAGCACAAGATAAAATCTGAGTTGGGAGAGCAATGAGAGATGGCTGACCCGGGCGAGCACTATATAAACCATGTATAGGTGATGCACCACAATGAATTGGACAAGCCATCTAAGCGGGTCTGTAAAGACGACCCTTGATATGGTAGGACTGGCCCCTAAAAGGAACACCGCTGAAACCACCTGGACCACGGGGCCTCTTGGCCTTCTTCTCCTCACGCTCCTACCTACAGACAAAATCTAGACGTTGAGAAATATCAATCACCTCCTCGATCACATCACCTGATGCATTATCCCTGAGGCCATCAATTAACCTCCTAACTCTCACCCTCTCTATGGGAACCAACCCGATCGGTTGATGAGCCAACTCTTAAAATTTCATCTCGTACTAGGTCACGAAGATACTCTTCTGGCATAGCTACTCAAACAGCATATGCAACTCCTCCATGCAGGTTTGTGGCACGAAATACTCCAACAAGAGAGCAAAGAACCCATGCCATGAATGCAGTGAAGCATCAGTTGATTCGTAGGCCTCCCAATATCTAAAGGCTGCCCCTGTCAGCTGAAAAGTAGTAAATAAGACCTCACTAGTCTCCAGAATACCCTCCGTATAAACAATTCGCTGGCACATATCCAAGAAGTCTTGAACATCCTCTGACTCAGCCCCAATAAATGGTGGAGGCTTGAGCCTCCCAAACCACTCTATTCTCTTCTACTCATCATCACTCATAACGGGACCCGCTTGGGCCTGAGCAACTTCAAACGGCTGGGCTGGTAATACTCCGGTGTCTGAATTCCCTGCATCACTTGAAGTGGAGTACGGGCGGCGGGAGTCTGAGCACCTCCCTTGGCTTGAGAAGTGGCTGGCGCAGTCGGAACTGAAATTGCCTAAGCAAGGCTAGTGCAAACAGTAAAAGCTGGGCCAAAGCCTCCTAGAGGCCTGCAATCACAATGGGAACAACTGGTGCCTGAGCTGGCCCAACTAGCTTAACCACATCTGGAATCTACTCTTGAGTTCGAGCAATTGGGGGGGTCTACAAGTGTTGCTCTAGCTGCTGTACGAGCTGCACCTCGGCCTCTACCACAACGCTGTCATCTCGTGGAATAAGCTAGTGGTATTAGTGGCCATCTATCCGACACAGTATCGCGTGTGCTCACCATATGTGAGAAAATAAAATGACAGAAGTTTAGTTTCCGGAATCAAGAAATTTGCACGACAAGAATACAAGAAAGTGTTATTTTCCTAAGGGTTTGGGAGCCTCTTGAAGATAAGTACGTACGTCTCTGTACTGATACTCAAGACTCTACTAAACATGTTCATGACTGGTGAGACCTATGTAACCTAGGCTTTGATACTAACGTATCATGACCCAAAACACCACACGTTATGATGGTGGCTATCACTGAATGAGGCAAGCCGACAATCCCAATAAAATAAGGTATTTTGATATTTAATATAGTATGAATAAATTTTTCCAATAAAACTCTCATAAATAGACGATATAAACAACTGCGAGTAGAATACAATTTTCCCAAAATCCGGTTGTCGTGAGTACATGAGTATCTATACAATAACATAGTTTGAAAAATCTTCTAGAAAGGTAGAACAATATAAGTAAATCTAAGAGATAGAGGTGGAGAGTCAAGGTATGCAGATGTCAAAGCATCTACCTCGATGATCAATGGTAAAACCTTCAAGATCAGCAACCATCGTGCCCGAAAATACATGGATCTACACAAGAAGTGCGGGGTGTAGTGTGAGTACAACCAATCAATACGTAACAAGTCTAAACTTTTGGTTGAAAGTAGTGACGAGACATGCTTCCAAGTGTAACTATTAAGGATAAGACAAATAAAATCTTCAAGTGTGACTGATATGAGAAATATGACATCTTTATATCTATATGCCAATATGCATATTGTATGTGATACAACACAATAAAAACCTCATGTACGCACCCTCTCAGAGTATTCAATGTAACTGTCTCAGGTCTCACTCCTCACACTTACTCCCTCACCACTGTACGGTGCCAGCTGCAATCCACATATCTCACTGACACATGGCTATTGGACCCGAGCTCAACCATCAATTTCTCCGGTCTCTTGACTCACAGATCCCATGCCAAATAGCCAAAAACATGATATAAAACACGACAATAGTAGTGACGGAGAATGAGATATGAAATTCAAATAATGGATGTGACCGACTACAAAATTGCCATCTAAGCAAATAATTCAATAGTAGAAATGACCATAATGGGTTTCAACAGGATAATCATATAGCCTAACACAATTTCTAACAGAATCGGTATCACAATTACTCTAACACATAGATCACATGAATGAGTACACAGTCTAATGACTACACAGTACCACAAAATCAACTAGATCATGATTGCTATGGTGCACGCTCACACGCCCGTCACCTAGCATGTGTGTTACCTCAACACCAATCACGTAACACATAAGTTAGTGATTCGTACCCTCCGAACCAAATTTAGAAGTGTTACATACCTCAAACCAGATAAATATCTACTCCGATGAGCCATTTCCTCGTTAATCGGCCTCTGAATTCCTTGAATTTACCCACAAACAATTTGATACAATCAGCACGAGCTATAGGAATGAATTCGATATGAAAATGCAAAGTTATTAATCAAAAGCCAAAAATTCAGCACAAAAGTCAACCCCGAGCCCACGTCTCGGATCCCAACAAGATACAAAATATAGACATCCATTCAGCCACGAGTCCGACCATACCAAATTTGCCAAATTCGGACGCCAAATCGTCACTCAAATCCGCATCACCAACACCTAGCCAAAAAATCCCAAAATTCCACCTTAAAAAGCCATAAACTAGGTGGGAAATTCAATGGGTAATCAATGTTATTGAATACAAATGACAAAGATTATATTACCTGAAGAAATCACTCGAAAGGCCTCTCAAAATTTGCATATCCGAGCTTCAAAGGTCCAAAAATAATAAAAACCTCGGAACCTTCAAAATTTAAATAATGCCAGGCTTTTCGCTTCTGCGAAATTTTAGTTGCTTCTCCGATTGCGCTTCTGAGGAGCTTTCATCGCTTCTGTGAGTCCACAACTTTCGGCCCATTCATGCTTCTACGGTCACTCATGCGCAGATGCGCATCCGCATCTGCGCGCATCATACCTCCGACCGCTCTCTGCATCTGTGACCTCGCAGTTGCGGACAAACCCTCGCACCTGCGACCCCCAGCCCGCTTCCACGAGCTCGCACATGCAACCAATCTCTTGCAGGTGCGGTCACACCTGTAAATCCTACCTTCAGCACCTATTAGTTCACAAATTCAATCTCCTTACCATACTAGTCATTCTCTAGGACCCCATTACCTCAATCAATTATACCAAAAAGTTCTAAAACATGATAGAAACTTAGTCGAGGCCTCAAATCACATCAAACAACATGAAAAATACGATTTCACTTCAATTTAAGCAAAATAAAAACTAAGGAATTCCAACTTCTACGATCGATGCCGAAACCTATCAAATCAATTCCGATTAACCTCAAATTCTGTACACAAGTTACAAATGACACAGCGTACCTATTTCAATTTCATGAAAAAAAACCTGAGCTCGATAACCACAAAGTCAACTCTCGGTCAAACTTCTCAACTATCTAAACTTCTAATTTTCCAACTTTCACCATTTGAAGCCAAAATTAACTATGCACCACCAAATAAATACCCTGACGCACTCCTACGTCCAAAATCACTCTACGGAGCTATCATAATCATCAAAACCACATTCCTAAGTATGTTACACATAAGTCAACGACCTGATTGATCATTTTTTAGTATTATAATTTTTTTCAATTGTATGAGACCTTGAGTAGCTTCACATAAGGTATTATCACTTGTATGTATAATTTGTTTTAATTTTCGGGAAGTTCACGAGTGATTTGGAGAAGTAATTCTCAATTTGGAAGATTTAATTAGAAAAGTTGACCAAGATTTGAAACGACCTCAGAACTGAGATTTGATGGCTTTTATAGGTTTGTATGGTGATTTTGGACATGGGCCTATGTTCAGATATGAATTTGGATGTTACTAGAAGGTTTTGGCTCTATTTGTCTAAAATTTGCTATTTGAATAGTTTGAGAGTTCATATATTTGATTGGGATTTGACTTTGTTTCTATTAGGCGCCTATTGTGATCTCTAGACCTTCTATAGGTTTCATTTGTTTATTGGAACTTGTGTGAAAATTTTGGTTGTGATCCGGAATGTCAAAGTGTGAATTGGACACGTTCAGTGTTTGTCTCAAGGAAAGAAAGATAAGAGGATGACTTTGATCTTTTATTATTGGTGTTGATGTTATTTGTAGGTTGTTAGCCTTTAGGTAAGTTTGATTAAGGTATTTGGACTTATTAGTACGATCAAATAGGGTCATGCGGGCCTCAGATGTGATTCGAGGTGGTGTCAAATTTAAGATGCATTTTGTATTGCTAATTTTTCTGGTGTTCTAATTAGGTTCGCGATTGTGTATGGTTATATGCGATCATGTAGAGTAATAGTAGCTGGAATGTTTTTCATCCCGTTCACGAATGGTTGACCACATTTGCATAGTATTGGGCAGGCTGGTTGACCGTGTTTGTGTGTGGTGATCCCGTTCGTGAAGCTGAGCAAGTGCGCAAGACATTGGGCTTTTGCATTTACGTTGCTTGGATCACATTCGCAATGTGGTAGAGCTATTCGGCATCATATTTTTGCCTGTGTATTCGTGTTCTCTTTGAAGTGTCAGTGAGATTTGTATGTATCATATATATTTATTTTCCCATTCATATGCGTACATCACTGCATATGGTTTGTGGATATGGACTTCGGTGTAGAACGAGTTTCTTGTAGTGCAATTATGATGATATTGTTATTGTTAGGGCACATGGTCTTTTGTCTGAACTTATTTTTCCGGCACAAGGTCTTTGTTGTGTAGTTGTGATGATATTGTTATTGTTAGGGCACGAGGTTTATGGATCCAACCCCTAGGTTCGCTCTCTCATATTCCTCTCTTGATAGAATACACGCGGATTATGGTATCGTAATTGTTTTGATTGATTATGATGTGCAATGTTTAAGAGTGGCGTTTCACCGTTGATGTTATGTGGAGTATAAGGGTTGCATTTGACTATTAATGTTGTGTAGAGTATAAGGGTAGTATTTTACTGTTGATGATATTTTGAGTATAAGGGTAGCATTTCATTGTTGATGTTCATGTGGCAGTGTAAGGGTTGCATTCTTGATCATACGCATGCATTCTTTATACATTTCCATGAATTATACATGTTTTTATATTGCATATAATATGTTATCCTATCCCTCTGTTATTATTTTATGTTTTGTTTGTCAAGATGAACTTTACCTATGTGAGTTGTTATCTGATGTTTTGTTGAGTTGATAGTAGTGCGTATGAATCATATAAAAAGAGAGTTAACACCATATATTGAGACATTAGTCTCATAAACATGGCATCTAGAAACTGATACAGAATCGAATCATGGTTATCTACACACTCTCTTCATTCATGTAGAAGTTGAGCATAGACTACTTGTTTCATGTTTCTTTATGAGTGAAGTTGGTGCAAGTTCTATTTGCTAGAATTGTATAATTCTTAAAGCTTGTTATTATCTTTACCCTAGTTGTGCACCTTTGTTATTGATATTTTATGCGAAGTTAGTGCCTTTTGACTTAAAAACTCGTTACTACTTCATCGAGGACAGTCAAGATACTTACTAAGTACACGAAGTCAGTTCTACTCATACTAGGTTTTTGCACCTTGTGTGTAGATCTTGTAGCTGAGTTTTTGTGAATGATGAAGGTTCGCATTGAAGCTATAGCTGCATTCCAGATTCAAGTTACCATTTGTTGATGGTAGTTTATGACTTCATTTATGCTAAACTTTGAATAGATATTGTTTTTGTTCTTTTTGCTAGCTTGTAAATCTAAATCATAGTGGCTCCTGACTTGTACTATCAGTCCTTAGGATAATTTGATTTAACTCTATTGTTATTATATTCATTATCACTATTTCTTTCTCATTATAGTAGTGACTTATGTTGTTTGGATTCCCCAAAAGGTTGGGTTAGGTTCCATCATGAGTTTGTGAGATTTTGGGCCGTGACAAGTTGGTCTTAGAGCTCTAGATTCAGAAGTTCTATGAGTTATGAGAAATTTTATAGTAGAGTCTCCCAGATCGGTATGATGACATCCATACCTATCTTCGAGAGTCTACAGGGCATCTAGGAAACTTCCCTTCCTTATTTCCTCATCGTGTGCCTTTGTTGTAGCTTGGAGCCTATATCTTTAGTTTGTTTCTCTTAGAGTTCAATGTGATGTTGCATACGCAGTATTAGATGGGCACCGACGACTTGTGGTATTGTGGAGGGGATACGAAGGGATATGATAATCTATAATCATTTCAATGTGTTGTACAATTTGAGATGTGGATGTGTTAGTGGATCTTTTAGTTGTTCGTTTGAGGAATGAAGTGGATACTTATATCTTGTTGACGAGTGTAGACTCGGGATGATTAATTGGTTGCATAGTGGTTGTGACCATGGTAGAGTCGTGGAGTGATGTTAATTTAAGGTTAGTAGGTGACTTATCTTTTGCCAGAATATTTGGGCTTGTGTGATTCGTATGGGGCTTTTATTCAGTAGAATAAATATACTGCCCTTTCGGAGCACTTGAGGAATTTGGCTTGACTATCATCAGGATGAGCATGTACGTTGTAGATAATAAGTTGTGTTTTGGCTAGTGTTATGCAAGCTTATGATAAGATTCAATTGGATAGCAGTTCGAGATAATGGCATGTTAAGAATGAAGGGTATTGTGGGTTATCATATGAGTTATTTGTGCCTCTAAGTCAAGTAGGGGAGTTAACCATCGACGATCAGGTCATTTGGACATGTGTTGCTGTAGTTCATGTATTTTGATATTTTGTGGATTCAATATGGTTTGAGAATGGTGTGATCAAGTGGGTTTAGATAGATCCAGCCCCGATGGCTGGCCTATGTGCTAGTGGGTTTTGAAGCGTTCATGATGGTTTTGACCATGACTCGAGGTTGATGTATTCTACAAGTATAGAAGGTTTGTTGCGTGTTGTGATGTTCTCCTAGATTGAGTAAACTGGAAGGTTCTTGGTTAAGGAGGGTCTATCCTACTTTTTATTTAGAGTTAAGGAGGGGACTCTCTAATTTTTTTGTACTGTATCGTGGCAGACGCAATGAGCGGTGTGGAATTGGGATTTAATGTCCAAGGTTATTATTCGATTTTGATAGTAGTGTCATGAGTTACCGGTAGTGCGAAAGATGTAAGACTATGCTAGCGCTATTTTGTATCCCCTATGAATGGTGTGTTTTGTGGAACATCCATTGTGTAGTGATTGCAGATGCTTGACTAGTACCACAGAAATCGCATGGTTGGTGACTGCTGATGTTCATATTTTGCTTACTGGCATGAAAGATTTATGGATTACTTCTCGTAAAGTGATTGTTTAAGAGTGATGTATCAGTCATTTGAGCGGGAGAGTTGGAGGTCAGATATGGGGATTCCTGTATTCTTGAGTTTTAGAGACTAGATATTCTAAGAGGCAGACTATTTATTGGTTGAGGATTGTGAAGATGTGTTAAGGGTCATGTTAAGGGTTAGACAAATGAATGTATGTGTTTTGGACATGTCACTACACACTATTGGAAGGTTATTTAGCTATTATATGATAATCAAAAATGACTTGGGGGCCACGAGTAGCTCTAATGAGAATGTGTATTCTACATCAGATTATGTTTTGCTTACTCTTATGTAGCTTTTACCATGGGTGTATCATCGAGCATAATGGTTGTAATTCATACCGTATATGTTTTATGTACGAATCTTTTATGTTATGTTGGCTTGTGAGGTTACTTGATTATTCACACGCTTGTGGTGGTTTAGTTTAGGCATTGTGGAGATATTGAGCGAGATGGATCTTGAGATGTTAAATTACTTATTGCACCTTAATCACACTTCAGTGATCTGTGGTTTGCCGTGTTATCTATCGTCCATGGTTATGGTCATCCACTTCATATGCATGTTATTTGTTAATTGTGAGAATTATGGCTCGATGGGTATTCCATGTTGATCGGTATGTTTGGATATGATCCTTTGTGCTTATTTTGTGTGTCTTGCTTTACCTTACAGGATATAATCATAGTATTGCACTTTTGTGGTTTTATTTGTTAACTTGTTAGACGATCATCTTATTTGGTTCTCCTTCCGTATTTTGGTATATTCAGGTTTTTACTTGTGGGTGCACAAATTGCATTGTATGTGGATCTAGATGGCATTTGGTGTGACCTGTCACTCGAGCATGATGTACTGGGTAAGATGAGGTTATCGGGTCTAGAATTAGTGCATCAGATTTTGATAAGATATGTTTGGACAAGAATTTCATTAGTCATATTAGAATTTTGCAGTGATTCTTGTTGGGATAGTGAGCTCCATGACTTGTTGATTAGACGAATGGTCAGGAATTCATTCATGTTTCATTTATTATTAGTAGTGTTGCAAAGGTGTTGCATAATGCTTTACTTAATATGAGGTTTGTTACTGGTATCGGGTTTTGTAATGGGTAGCTAATGTGGTTAGAAGGTATTGATATGAGTATATGAGTTACGCAGCACAATATGAAATTATGTCCTGGGTGTATTTATGGCTTGGTAAAACTTGTGGAAACTAGTGTATCGTATATATGCGAGAATCTGATATTATAAAGGATTTTGGATGTTGGAATTTGGTCCTAAATATTGTAAGCTATGGCTAAACGAAGAATATTTACTTAGTATTGTGTTTATGGCCTTATATGGATTATGATAACGTGGTACCGCCAATGGATAGGTATATTATGAGTTTATACAATGATTGGATGACTTTGGAACGACTCTTGGAATGAATGAGAACGAATGTATGTTTAAGTGGGCGAGAATGTAATGACCCGATCAGTCATTTTGAACGTTAGCATTTCGTTTGGTGGTTTGAGACCTTGATTAGATTCACATGAGGTATTATTACTTTCATGTACGGTTGGTTTTGATTTTCAGGTTCACGATTGTTTTGGAAGTGCAATTCTAAATTTGGAAGCTTTAAGTTGGAAGAGGTGACCAAGGTTTGACTTTTAAGTAAACGACCTCAGAATCAAGATTTGATGTTTTTTATAGGTATGTATGGTAATTTTGTACTTGGGCATATGTTCATATTTGAATTTGGATGTTCCTAAAAGGTTTTGGCTTGATTTGTCGAAAGTTAGAAATTTGAAGAGTTTGAGAGTTCATAGGTTTGACCGGGAGTTGACTTCGATATTATGGGGATAGCTTTGATCGGGGTTCGACTTTGTATAGGTTTGTTTTATTGATGGTAACTTGTGTGCAATGTTTGATTATCATCCAGAATGTTTAAATGTGATTCAGACGCATTCGACATATGTTTGAATGTTTGAAAGATAAGAGAAAGACTTTGATATTTGATTATTGGTTTTGATGTTAATTATTGTGACTTGAGCCATTGGGTAACTTTCATTAAGGTATTTGGACTTGTTGGTATGATCGAACGGGTCCCAAGGTCATAGGGTGTTATTTGGGGTGGTTTCAGGTCTTTTCCGATGTGTTTTGTATTGCTGATTTTCTGCTATTCTGACAAGCTTCACGATTGCATAGAGTAATTTTTTGCTGGAAAGTTGTTCATCAAGTTTGCGAATTATGGACCGTGTTTGTATAGTGTTAGGCAGAAAAGTTACGCACGTTCACATATGGTGATCTTGTTCGCGAAGCTGAGTAGGTGGGCAAGACATTGATTTCACGTTCATGTTGTTTGGAACGCGTTCGCACTACATNGGGGGGGGGGGGGGGGGGGGGGGAGGGAGAGATGTCACGATCCCGAAGGGTAACCCAGGGTAGACTTTATAAGTTCTGTATTTAAGGATTTTGAGCTCATCTCTTATATTTAGAGGCCTAGATTTGGAGAGAGACGATTATGCTTAGAGATTTTCATACAAGACTTAGGGGTAAGTGATTTCTATTTTTTGTTGGTTATTTAAAAAATCTATATGAATTATTAACACCCAAAACATGGAATTTATGTTTTTTCATACACTTTGAGAAAGTGTATTTTGTGGATTCATGTAGCGATTTGGACACTTTTTGGAATCTAATCAAATATTTTGACTCGACAGCTTATGGGTCATCAAATTTTAGTATTGGTTCTAGGTTTCCGGCATACGGGCCCGGAGTTGACTTTTGGGGAATTCATCAACGATCGAGGCTTTATCAATTGCGATTACTTCATATAGCATAGGTTGACTTCCTTGGTTGATGTTTGGCTATATTTGAGCCGGTTAGAGGTGATTTCTCAAGACAATGCGATTCTGGAGCTTTGCAATAGCCCAAATGAGGTAAGTGTATTTCCTACTTTTGGTTAAAAGAATTGTTCCTACTATTTGATGTTGTTTGCTACATACATGGGTGATGTATATATGAGGTGACGAGCATATATACACATGGCATGTGTATCCATTCTTGGGGAAGATTATATATTATTCAATGTATTCTTTGGTGGTGTGCAAATCGGAATGACAACTTGTAAATTTAAATCATTGTGGCTCATGAGTTGTACTACCAGTCCTTGAGATAGTTGTATTGAATTACTTTTCTATTTTATTCATTATCACTGTTGGTTTCTCATTATAGTAGTAACTTATGTTGTTCGGCATACCTACAAGGGTTGTTTAGGTACCATCACGACGTGGTGGATTTTGCTTGTGTCTCTAGATGCTCACCTGGTGCTAGAGCCTAAACTTGATCATCAATATTCGTCTGATCCACTAGTGGGTCCACTCAAACATCCCTGGCGAGCCTATGGGCTCTGGTGGTGCTCTATATCTAGTTGTGATTGTGTGACTCCTAGTAGGAGATTTTTCTTTGATCCGAGTCCTCCCTCTACTATCTTCAACCGATGGAACTGCCTCTCTATCACCAAGTGATGTTGCTGCTACTTAAGCGCGTGTTTGCACTGCCTCTCTATTACCAACGTGTTCTCACGATCTAGAAGACTCTACTATTCATGCTCATGACTTGTGAGACCCTTAGAACCTAGAGCTCTGATACCAAAGTATCATAACCCAAAAAATCATATAGGTTATGATGACACCTAAACCGCTTTCTAGGCAAGACAATACTCAATTAAAATTATAAAATTACATTTTTATGAAATTAACTGAGTCATGATATAAATAAGAAAGCGGAAAGTTACTCAAATAAACATCATGAAATAGATAAGTCCATGACAGTGTCCAAACACGATCACAGCTATCTCATAATCTCCCAAAATCTGATGTCACATCATAACTAGCATCTAACAAGAGTGAACTATCTCAACTGAATGACAACATCTGCTTGGAAAAAAATAGAGAGGGATAGATACGTAGGGAAGGAGGGCCCCATATACTGCAGATCGGATAAAAAAGGACATCTCACCACAAAGTCTCTAAGTAAGCCCCTACACAACTGGATGGGCACCACTGGTACCTGCCTTAAAATCTTTACAAAAATATGTAAAATTATAGTATGACTAAAAAGTCACGATACTCAGCAAGTATTGACATTCGCCTCAAAGAAGTAATGGCAAAGGGTCGATACTGACAATTACTAACAGTCCATAAACAAGTAAAAACATAAATAAAATATGACATAAGGCATATAATCATCAAACATGTATAAAAATTAATGATACAATAAATATTGAATTTAGGAATACTTTTAAGATAAAAGAGATAGAATACTACGTCAAATACCTACATTTTTGCATAAAAACATGATGGGTATCATCAACATTATAACAAAATTTACTGCATGAGTATAGGATGTATATGCATGCTCATGAACAACTCTCAATACCTCACAACATAAATCTGTGTGCCAGACACAGTCTACGTGTCCAAACCATGCACCAATTTGTGTGCCTACGCTCGCAAAGCCCAGAGTAACATAGTAAATACTTGATCCGAAGAGACGAATCCATATTCAAACTATCACGATTAGTTATCAATCATGAATATCCGCTTGTAGTATCCTTAGTACTAAAATCCTCAATTATCCTTAATATCCACCTTTCCCAACTCATGCATATGCATATGAAATAATAAAATTAAGATGCAATAGACATAATAATAATAATACTGATAAAATTAATAATAATAATAATAATAATAACAATAATAATAATAAAATACAAATGAATATTCAAAAGAGATAAGAGATAGCTACGACGAATCATGTAATTTAAATTTTCTTAACAGTTTAAACATGCTTGTTCAATTTTGATAAATCTAATCAATATATCTAAAATGAGTAAAGTAAGTGAAGTAGCCACTAAGTCGTAATCAAATAAATAAAGTATATGACTACGACTAAGAGAAATCTCAACATTGTGGAAGAAGTACTTGATGCCCAAGTCAACAAGTCATAAGCTTAAGCATGATTTCAAGTCATAGCTATGATTCCCCACTTTATATAGAATCAAGAAAATATGGATAAATAATTCAAATAATCAAAATAAGATATAATATAGGTCTAATTATACCTGAACATGGTCATAATCTTGTTAATGCATATACGCTCACCACCTCACATATAAATAGCTGCCAAATCAAGCAAAATGTAGGAAAGAGAGTTACTTCTTCCCGGAAACACCTTCAACCTTCCAAACCCATTTTTTCTTTCAAATCCACCACACAACGACTCGAATATAGTCGAATAATACTTAAGAGTCAATGTAAGCTTTAGTAATTGACTTGATATAAAAAAGATTCAATCTTAAATCCAACTCAGAAAGTCGACAAAAGTCAACATCGGGCTGGAAATCTGAAATTGATCAAAAATCTAGATTACCCATGACCACCCGAGTCCAAATATATAATTAAATTTCAAATTAGGATTCAATATCATGCTCAAAATTCTCAAATTTACTCTCTTAAGTTCATACCAAAAATACCAATTTCTACACTTTGAATCCTTCATTTTTGCGTTAAAATCCATAATATCCACAACATATAATTAAAAAAGGGTTATAATCACTTACCTTCTTGCCTTGAATCAAATTCTCCTTGAAATCCTCTCCTTTTGTGGTTTAGGGTTTCAAAATATGAGAGAATGAGCAATATCCCAAATTCTCAACTTAAATTACTACCCAAGGATTCTTAATCGCGATCGTGTTTGTATCCCTCGGGATCATGAAGCATAGCTGACCAGTGCCTCTACACAATCGCGAATCGCCTCTCGCAACTGTGAAGGACATCTTCCCGACCCCCTTCTAACCCTTCATGAATGAGACCCTTCCCCTAAATGTGATGCACCACATATAAGAAAAACTCTACAATCGCAACCGTGCATCGCAACCGTGAAGCACAAACAACCCGGCCATAGTCCTTCTCAATGATCACGAGTCTTTGCTCCGCGATCGTGAAGAAAGTCAACACAACAAGTCAGCTGCTACAAAATCATTTGTAATTACCAGTAAACATCTTGAAACACACCTGAGCCCCTCCTGAATCCAATCATTCCAACAAGTCCATATACTTCGTATCAACTTTTCCCAAGGCTCGAAACATAAAAATGAATAACAAAACCACCAAGAATCAAAAATCAAATCCACTCCTTAACTTTTAAGCTTTCCAATTTCGTTTAACGCATTTGAATCGTACTGGGATATTTTGGATCACAATCAAACATTACACACAAGTTTATTTCAACTTTAGATCCTATATCTTCTCTCAAATCTTGATTCCGAGTTCGTTTATTCAAAAGTCAACCTTTGGTCAACTCTTTCAACTTAAGGCTCTCAAATTAGAACTAAGTGTTCCAACTAACTCCAAAATCTTTCTGGAATCAAATCGACCATCCTCTCAAGTCACAAAACACCAAATAAAACTACAAGAAGAATCAAATAGGAAAACATAGTTTTCATACTCAAAACGGCCACATTGGCTGTTACACATGAAAGTAGCTCAAGAGAACATTGAAGCAAATGGGACTAGATCCAGGTCTCTCCTTTTACATCAAATCTCATAAAATAACTTATCCTTACCTTTCTTTTTTATCTATTCCCCTTCCCGGGTGTAACAATAGTGGAAAATAAAAATTTTATAAAGTAATACAAATACAGGAAAAAAGATACAGCCGAAAGAATCTGGGAGAAAAAGAGAGATTTTTATTTCTCTTCAAACTGATGTACATAAAAAATTATTTTGGCTCCTTGTTAATAGAATAAAGGAAGCAGCTGCGAGGTTTTTCAGGAAACTGCTACAGGACTTTTTTTGAGCTGCTTGTAAGCTGCATGTATTAGCTAATTGAAAGATACATGCAAGAGCTGCTTGTGTTGCCTGCTTTAAGAAGTAGTTCCAAGGCTTTTCCAGAACTGGTTGCAAGCTATCTGTGTGAGTTACTTGCAAGCTCTCTACATTAGCTACTTACAATCTATTATCTTTTATTTCAATCCTCTTCAGGAAGTTGTAGGAGAAAAATAGACATTCACAATTTAATGTACTTCATAACGCTCTCTCCTAGATATTCATTATTAGATAACGTAACTCCTTAAGACCTTACTGGGGAAAATCCTGTGAAAAAAACCTAGTTAAGGAAAAAAAGCGCACGTATCTTGTAATACGCATTGTTGGCTTCCTCATTTATAACCTTACCATGAAACTCAATGGAAAAAATAATTGTTAAGGAAAAAAGAGTACATAACGTATTTTACTCCTCTTGATTAAAGAATCACTAAATCCTCAATGAGGATGCGGTCAGATCTTGTATATCAACCTATCAAATGTTGGGATTGGCGCTGCCATTGAGATCAAATCTGCCATATTATCTTTTGGAAAAACTTATTGAACATTTATAATATCATTCTTCTGATACAGCTGCATATTGTCTTCATGGTGTTGAACCTTAGCTAAATACATTTTTACTTGCTTTATATATTGTTGTTATCTTTGCATAATTTTAATAAGTAGTAGTAATAGACTTCCTTATAAAACAACATTGTATGGCAACGTCCCAACATCCAACTACATAAGTTATCTGGATAATAACTTATGTTGATCAGATAAATGTTACGCATATGCATAAGTGTCACAACTTTGGTGATATTTGTTAGAATAACAAATTCATATCACATCGGCCTTGATGATTTGATGCATAAAAGGTTATTGAATAGGTTTCTCAAAAACCTTTACATGCATCAAGCATTTTGAATCATTTAGGGATTTTAATATAAGTTGAGACAAGTAAGCTTTATAAATAGACGATGACGATATCTATTAAGTCTAAATTGCGTCACATCTATGTTTGGAGTCAGATAAGCTTTACGCTTACTAATATTGTTACGATCCAAAATCATGCTAAGTCACGATGAAATCTAACCTAACCTGCTAGGTAAGCCAAATGGTATAACTTACAACTATAATAGGAAATAATCAACATTAATAATGAAGAATGCAAAAGAATTCAATAGAACGATCCAAATGATTGATAATACAACTCATGGGCCACTATGATTTAGATTTACAAATATGATGTGGAGTATAAATACGATATCTATTTGAAGTTTACATAAACGGATATGAATTCTTAAAGTACAATAAACAAGACATAGCTTGAATCTGGAATGATAGTACTTCTTCAATGCAAGGCTTCATCTTCCATAGCTACTCAACTCCAAAATCTACGTGCAAGATGCAAAGTGTAGTATGAGTACAACCGACCACATGTACTCAGTAAGCATCTTGACTAACCTCGGTTAAGTTGTGAAAGGGTTTTTAAGTCAAAGACACTCACTTTGTATAACCTGTGCAGTTCAATAACATGTATAATACAAATAAATATTCAAAAAAAGACAATTGCAGAATGAAGGATATCAGTAGTAAAGGTGCACAACTAAGGTAGGGGTAACAAACAAACTCTCACAATTAAACAGTTCAAGAAAATATAACGTGTACCAACCCCGCTCGCAAGGATATATACATCAAATAACGACTGCGCTGAAATACTCACACACGAGTGTCAGCATGTGCCCATAATGATCAGATTTCCGTATTAATTGCCAAATAACATGTTTCGAATAACTTTACTAGAATCCATTGCATCGATGCATGATGATAACTTTACTCTACTAGCAACTCAACAAATATGAGATATTAACCCAACATAGGTAAATTCATCCTGACAACAAAATCGTCAAATAATAATAGAGGCATAAGATAGCAAGTTAGATACAACAAAAACAACATGTAAATGCATGAAAAAGCACAAAGAATTCACTTACATAATAAAAACTGCCATCCTAATACTCCACATTTCATCACAATAACATTATCCACCGTTATCACTCTATACCCCGACATAATAGCAATATCCACCCTTGTCACTCAACCCTTAACTCTCCATACCCCGACACAATAATAATATCCACCCTTATCCCTCCACACATCGACACAATGACAATATCAATCATAATCACACGACAAAACCTCGTGTCAACACCCAATCAATATACTCAACATGTCCACATGTACCATAATCATAAAAATATAATATGCCAAATTACCATCAATATTCATATGCCCATAATTTTTCAAGGAGGTGCACAGGGACATCATAATAATAAAAAATGAATGAGGGTCAACATATAAAGCATGACTATGGAAAAATAAATTTAAATATCATTTCACAAATGCCCACCTTGGTTAATTAGGATGTAATGATCCTAAAACATGAATTCTAACACAAAAAGATTACTCATATAGTTATACAAAGGATAGAAAATGTATTACATAGAGCACACGTTCAAATCAAGGCATAATACAAGAACAACAACTACGGTTGTATGTTCATAACATACATGTGACAACGCCCGAGTCAAGTAATCAATCTCAAGATCAGTTCATCATGTGAAATGTACAACTATCCTCACATTAGCTCTAGCATGATTTATCGTTCTCGCATAGTCAATCAATTGAATAAAACATAGAGTCAAGTAGAACACACAACCAAACAATGCATAATGTAATCTAAAATCTACCCCGGGCATGTATACCCATGGAACATGTATATATGCTCGTCACCTGACATATACATCGCCCCCTCGTGTAGTAAACAATACCCTATTATTAGGAAAAATTTCCTCAATCAAAGTTAGGCAATACTCTTACCTCATCTAGGCTTATCCAAAGCTCCAAAGTCAAATTTCCTTGAGAAATCACCTCTACCCCGCTCAAATCTTGCCAAACATAATCCAAGAAACTCAACTACTGCCATAGAAAACGATCACAATCTATAAAGTTTTGGTCCATCATAATTTAATGATCCATAACCTGCTTAGTCCAAATTTATAATTATTTTCTAAAACCGGGCCCAAGGAGGCACTCATATCCCTAAAATACACTCTCTTAAAGTGTATTCCTTTCAAAATTCCAACTTTTTAGTGTAGAAATCCATGGGTAATCATTATACTATACCAAGTCCAAATGGAAATCACTTACCTCCAAGGTAGTAGTGAAAATCTCCATAATAAATTGCCCCTCTGCAAGTCTAGTGTTTCAAATATGAGACATGAGCTCAAAATCCCAAAAGAACACTTAAAAAACTCTGCACAGGTCCTTCCTGAAAGCCAAATATTGTCTAAGGTCTCACCCTATTTTCAATAAATTGGACTCAGGGCAATTTCAATCCTGGAAAAGACTGATGTCCAACAAGAAGGAGGTTCAAAAAGCAATCCAGTGGAGACTTCATTAAGGCAATTGTAGTTTCTGGTGGGACAATTGGCTAGGAGATGGCCCTTTAGCAAACCACAGAATTGAAAATGGCAGACCTGGAAAAATCTCAGTCTCATCTTTCTGGTAAAATGGACAATGGAACCTATAGAAACTTAATGAACTAGCTCCCATTCACATGATCCCACACATCATACAAACACCCATTCATTTCACTCCTCATGTTTCTGATAAAACCATCTGGAACCCAACTTCCAATGGGAATTTTACATGTGCCTCTTCCTGGGAACTTCTGAGACCCAAAAAACAGCAAAACTTATCCAATAAAATAATCTAGCACAAGAAAATCCCTTTCATCTAATTGTAATATTCTAGAGTGCACTATCTGGGTGTCTCACAAGGAGATCTATTCGCACCTTTGTAATATCCTTCGGAAATGTGAACTACGACAAACAAGCCATTCAGCATTTTGGGTTACTCAAACCCCAGCCGGATCTTGATATTCCGTCATTTTCTTAAAATACACCTGTTAGCCCCCAATAGGGTATAACTGAGATAGGTGTGGCCAATTATACATACCTCTGTTACTGTTGAAGGTAACTAACAATGCTTATATTTTTCTACCGGAGTTGAAAATACCGATAATAATCGTTAAGTGGGTACCTCGTACCCTTCTCATATTGCTCCTTTTGCTTGTTGAACTATGAATCTCTCATTTCTTTCACCATACTGGTGGATAGATATCCTTGCCTTAAGGCTCCTTATTAAAAAGATTACATGTGTTACTACACACATGATCTGCTGAAGGCCTCACCTTTACTCATCATAAGCATGATGTAAAATCGAGTTCCTCTGACTCAACTCTTCCACATCAACATGCAATCTCTTGCCAACTGTCTTTATAGATGTTGGTACCATCTTATTATGAATAAAATAGAAGTTATGAATTTTAATTCTTATAAGTGAGATCCACCACACAATCTAGAGTAAGAAGAAAGAGTGACAATCCTAAATGCCATGTAGCCTCCTGCTTATAAGTGTGAGGTACAACGCACCCATAAACAAGACTCTACTATACACAACTTGTAGACTCCCTAGGATATAACTGCTCTGATACCACTTTTGTCATGCCACGAACCTGAGGGGCGAGACCAGCACCCGGTGCCTCACCTATCCCAGCGTACCAACATGCGAATAAGGGACTCTAAACATATAATGTCATACTTTGGACATGAGCCACATTGCAAAACAATTTTCAAACACTGACTAAACATCAATATAAAGTTGGGCCGACAAGGACATCATAAATGCTACAGCTGGAAAACCAACAAAATATACATACATGGCTTACAAGCCCAACATACTGCACTAACTGACATGCTATGTCTACAAGCCTCTACTGATAGATGTACTGTGATCGGAATAGGGCCCCGACCTATCCATAACATATATATACATATATACACAAGATGTAAATAAAACTCTAGGCTCGATAACTCCAAAGGACGCGAAGCTTACCGATCAAGCTTAACTCGAACAACACCTACTAAGGAAGTTTACTCATCTATATGTATGAACATGCACGCATGAAATGCAACATCCTCAACAAAAGGGACATCGGTACAAAAGAATGTACCGAGTATGTAAGTCAAATGAATAACTAATAGCTAAAACATAACTGATCATATAATAACTAAAAGTAGCTGGGAGTCAAAGATAATCTAAATATATGTTTATCTGTTGATACTTAATCAACTCTCTCAATATAGTAAGTAAAATAGTTGTTTGACCTTATAAGGCTCAGTATATACAACTTCTCTTCCGTAGTAGGCTCGCTCATAGGCGCTCGACCATACCATGCTCTATATCTCGACCATATTGGGCTTGCTCATGGGCGTTCGGCCACAGTAAGCTCGGTATATAACTTACCATCTGATCAGAAGTTACCCATTAGGGGCCTGACCATCAATTAAAGCTCGATGGTGTGAAAATATGGTAATACTGTATATATAGAGACCCGCTGCTCTCTTGACTGGAAGAAGACAATAGTTAACTGAACATTAAGTCCCGATAAGGGAGAATACTGTAACATATGGGACTGGGATAATATACATATATTTGAGAGTATGAACTTCTCTTTATGCCTTTTTATTAAACACATCTAATTATGAGATCATGCCAAAGTGAAGGAAGGGCTTACCCTTAACATACCTGAGACGATTCTCTTGACAATCCATTTGACATACGTCAATTGTGATAACACGTAACATCGAATATAAGTAGGGAAAAATCTATATTGAAGCTTTATATGTTGCCTTCAATACATATAGAATTGTTGGAGCCTTTAAGGTCTTCAATTTTTCACATAGAAATCTTAGAATCCAACTTTGATAAGGTAAGAGAGATCTCTTAAATTTGTAATCTTGTGGGCCCCAATACGTGGGTAAGTTTTTCCTAAAGGCTTCCTAATTATGCCACCTAACCCAATGAACTAAGACTCATTATTTCCTTACGCATTTGCTGCCAATTTTAGGTTTTTTAAACTTACCAATAATCCTAATTACTTATACGCTTAATTACATAGTTAATCTCCCACTAAAAATTCATGATTACCCAATTATCCATATAATTAAGAATTATCTCAAATAACATAAAATACTACTCACTCTAACATATTTTATACACCTTACTATTATAGTCATGTGGTACCTTGTATGGCACTAGTCCATAAATACCGGGTATTATAGGCTTGTACCGTATTTAATCCCAAATTATCAGACTTCGACGAATCTCATCTTTTTTGCTTTGCTTACCCTATCACATTCACGAATTTACTTTTCACTTGTTTGAAATAGCGTAATACTTAATATCCCAAAATAATTTCATTCCCGAACTTACGTCGACTAACTTACTATGAAACTTTAACATATTAAAATTCGGGATATAACATCTCATTTCCGAGATTTCATCAATTTATTTATGGCGTACTTTTACATATGAAAATATGGGTGTAACATGGGCTGTTTGGGTTGGGTCTAAGGTAGGTCTGCGATTGCATAATGTGCCGCATAACTCTCCTCCAAAAATCTTCATAGTGGATCTGTGATGGATTGTGCAGCCCACAAAATGGTTATGCGGCCGCATAATGGACCATAATACAACCTCCAAAAATTGCCATTTCCATGCTTCACTTTGCGGCGGTTCTACGGCCCACATAGTGATTGTGCGGTCGCATAGTGGATCGCAGAAATGCCCTACTCTGTGAAAAGTTTTCTTCAACTCTCCAGCACACTATTGAACCCAACAAGCCTATACAAAATCAAGAATCACTACAATTGTCAATGAATAAGTCTATGTTGGCACTACAAAACCCTAAGTTTTAGATGAAATTTTACGAGGCCTTACAGTTTAATCTTAGTGACTCTTGAAACTGAGATTTTATTGCACGTATATGTATATGTATCTATTTCACTTTACCTAGCCGCACTATAGTAGAATGGGTACGACACCTATCCTGCAACCACAGATCAGTTGGTTATGATGAAACCTCATGTGTGATGTGAGGTTACTGAGTCCTGTTGAGGTCGAGTGCAGACGAGATCATCTAAGGTCAGGTACAACAATGTCTAGTATGAGGCTAGGTATAGAGTGCTGTAATTTCAGATATTACTGAGCCCTATTGTTGTCGGTATGACCGAATACCCTTGAGACTGGGTACGCCGACTTCTGTCGAGACCAGGTATAACCGAGATATCTTCGGGGCCGGGTATGACATGATACAATATGACTCAAAGAGAGGATATTATATTATGTATTTAGTGCATAGACTCGATAAGAAGACTCATTTTTTTCAAAACATGCATACACTTAAAAATCATGGTTTCTGCATTGTACACATTTCAACTACAAGTGTTCGTACTCCACTTCTCTTGAGTAGTTGTTCAGAAGTGAATAAGGACTAAAGTGCATATTCCAGTCATTTTGGGTACGGTAGGGCCATGTCCCAACCAAATTGTATTATATATATATATATATATATATATATATATATGGTGTCTAAGAATAGATGTTGGTTTGCTCAGGCCTTCGGGCATCGTGTGCAGGTCGCACCTCTAGAGATTGGGATATGATAACGCGCATGGAAGGTTATTTCGTGTCATGATATTCTCCTAGGTTGAGTTAAGTGAAAGGTTCTTTTCTCATGGAATGTTTATCCTACTTGTGATTTAGAGTTGATTATGAGATTTTTGCATTTTCATATGTTAACATTATAGATTTGGTGTGCCGTGCGGGAATGAGATTGTATCGACAATGTTGGGGTTCAATTTTGGAAAAAAGGTTATGATTTTTACATAGCATGTGGGATTAGAGATGTTTAGAATATGCTAGAACTATCTTGTATCACATGAGAAAAATGTGTGTTGTGGAAGGCACATCGTGTACTAATTTGTTGATACTTGACCAGTATTACAGTAATCATATGATTGGTGACTACTGATGTTCATGATTTACTGTGTGGAACAGAAGATTTATGGGATTACTTCTCATGAGGTGAATGTGTGTGAGTGATGTGGTAGTTATCTGAGTGGGAGAGGTAGAGATCATGTATATAGATTCCTGTATTGTTGAGGTTTAGAGACTGGTTGTTCTCAAAAGCAGACTATACCTTGGTTGTAGATTGTGAAGGTGTGATAAGTGTTGGGACAATTGATTGTTTGTGTTGTGGTTGGGTCATTGTGGATTTTTGTATGGTCATTTACCTATATTTGGATTATCGGAATTAATTGGGGGCTCATTGGTAGGTCGTAAGAGAAGGTGTATTCTATAATAGATCCAACTTATTTAGTCTTGAGAAATATTTACTTTGGGTATATCCTTGGGAAGATGGATGTTATTCATCCCCTGGTCTATTCAAGTGTTTCCTCTTATGCTATGATAGATCTGAGACTACTTGACTATTTAGGCGTATGATGTGGTTTTGTTTGGGCCAGTGGAAATATTTGGAGTGATAAGGCTCTTGGAGTGTAGAGTTTCTTATTGCGCCTTAGTCGTGCTTTGCCATTTGGGGTATTTTATTCTATCTGTCTCTCCATGGTTATGATTATAAACTTTGTGAGTTTGTTGTTGGTACACTTGCTTTATTGAATGTGAGCATTGTGGATTGATGGGTATTCCATGTTGACCTGTATGTTTGGACCATGTTACATGCTGCAACAATGTTATGTTGGGATATGATTCTCTTTGTTTATTCTGTATGCTTTGCTTTACTTTTATGTGATGGATTCATAGCATGGTGCCATTGGGGTTATAATTGTTGGACTTGTTGGATAGTTTCTTACTTGTATTCCCTTTCCATTCTTGTATATATTCGAGTTTTTACTTGTTGGCTCACATAACACGTCATATGAGGTTCTAGATGGCGTTTGATGTGGCATGTCAGTCAGGTAGCTTATACTGCGTGAGACGAGGCTATGGGACCTAGAATTTTTACAATAAGATTGGGATAATGTATATTTGAAAGAATAATGTTATTAGTCATCTCAGAATTTTGAAATGGTCCTTATCGGGCGAGAGAGCTATACAACTTATTGATTTGGTGGATGGTTAAGAGTTTCTACATATTTATTTCATAATTAGCAGTGCTGTGGAGGTTTAGATCAAGGTTCTTTTTTAAATAAGGTATATTATCGGTACCAGATTTGGTAATGAGCAGCTATTATAGTCGGAAGTAATTACTATGAGTACATGAGTTATGTGGTACATCTTGTGGTTACAAGCTAGGAATATTGTTATGGCTTGACGCAGCCTTTTGAGAGTAGTACAGTGTGTGCATGCGAGAATCGGATCTAATAACGTATTTTGGGTGGTGGAATTTTGTTCTAAGGCTTATGTATTAAGGTTGAAGAATGAATTTGTAGTTAGTATTATGCGAATGGACTTATATAGATTATGGTGATGTAGGATCACACATGGGTATGTGTATGATGAGTTCATATAGTTACATAGTGGTGATGATAGTATGTTTAAGTGAGGGAGAATGTAATGACCCATATGGTCATTATGAGTTTTAGCATTTTCATTATGTGATTTGAGACTCCGAGTGGCTTCATATGAAGTATTATGACTTGCATGCAGGGTTGGGATTGATTTTCGATGTTTCATGATTTATTTTATAGAGTGATTCTTAATTTGAAAGATTTAAGTTGGAAGAGTTAATCAAGGTTTGACTTTTGAGTAAATGACCTCGGAATCAGAATTTGATGGTTTCAATAGGTTCGTACGATTTTGGACTTGGGTTTTTGTTCAGATTTCGATTTGGATGTTTTAAGGGGATTTGGCCTTATTTATCAAAAGTTGGTAACTTGAGAAATTATAGGGTTTACAGATGTGATCAGGAGTTGACTTCGATATCATCAGACTCCTATTGTGGTTTTGAGACCTTATGTAGGTTCGTTTTGTTGATGGGAACTTGTGTGCAAAGTTTGCGTATGATCCGAAATGTGTAAGTGTGATTCAGACATGTTCGATGGAGTTTAAAGGTTGGAAGTTAATAAAATGATTTGATAATTGATTCTTGGTTTTTATGGTATGTTTTGGGTTTTGAGATTTTGAATAAATTTTGTTAATCTATTTGGACTTAGATGTATGATTGGACGCGGTCTCGGTGGCCTCGGATATGATTCCGGGTGGTTGCAGACCATTTCGATTCAGTCTGTATTACTGGTTTTGCTAGTGTCAGGTAGTGCACTTCGTTCGCGAGGTGGCTCTAATTTAGAAAAAGTGGACTGGGGAATTTTGTTCATCGCGCTTGCATTGGAGGCGTCACATTCACTGAGGGTCTGTGCATAAAGTCCTTCACGCTCACGTTTGAATTATTGTGTTGACATTGGTTCAGCTACTATCCCAATGCCTTTCACATAAGGTCTTTCTAGCAATAAAATAGTAAAATATCACATTTGGCGTCTTAGGAATTTCCCAGAATACGTGCTATTACATACCTCTCTAACGAACGTCTGAATGCCTGTAGCTCCTTCACGAAAGTTGTTCCTTACATCCTAAGCTTCGTAAACACTGTATATATGCACCTATAAGCAGTTCATAATTGAGTTTAAATCGGCAGATTTTCCATATGACCCTAACTTGACAAAACGTCCGTAGAAATTTGTAAAAACGATCATAAAAGAGTCCCAAGATGATTACCTTGGCAAACCAAGTATAAAGCATAAAGAACCAGCAAGAACAACAAATTCCTATCTTCCAAAAATAGCTCCAAACAAAGCTAATAGAAGGGGGAAACGATTGCAAAGCTTAGAGATTGCGTTTTTAGGAACGGGGGCAAACTTTAATGATACAAATCGTTAAAAACGCACCTTAATCACTCAAGAACTCCATGGGACCTTCTCTTCAGCTTTCTCACTGCTTTGGGACTAAAATGAAATGTTTTGGGGTCTTAAAATTCGAATTTACCGACTTATACCACTTGTTTGACCCGACCCGGTTCGTGACCCGTTTCAGCCCGGACATTCCGCGGTAAAACAGTTATAACTCTTTACTCCGATGTCTGTTTGATGTGAAGTTTTTTTTCGTTGCGAACTAGACTCGTAGTTCTTCGGTTAGGTAGGTTGTGAGTCCCATAATTCTTTATATATTGGGAGGAATGATCTGATACATTTGACCCAAAGTTTAGAAAATTTATTAGAGAAATTTACGATAACTTATGCCGACCTTTATTTCCTAACTTGCTTGACTCCAAGACTTAACATGTGACCAGTGTGATATTATAATACCTCCTAACACATTATTCTTAGAATATTAGACACTCTTAGTCTTATCCCACAGGTGCAAGTTAACTAAAACCTTCGAAACACGCGGGGTGCTACCCGAGCCATTTCTTTAACCACGAACCTTTGTTTAAGGGATTCCTTTCACCTAAAGCTTTAGTTTAGTTCCTTGATTATTACCACACATTTTCAGTCTTATTCTCCCAATGTGTTATACCCAATCATATATACCTAATATAACAACGCCATGTTACGTATATTACGTAAGAGAAGAGAAAAAAACACATGGAGTCTCACAGTCTCTCCACCTTAAGAACATACGTCTGTGAATAGGTCAAGTCAATTCCTTAGTTTCATTTCTTTTCCACTAATACGTTATTTGCGAGTCTATATTTGTTACATTTGCAAAGCATAAATCAAATTCTGAAGATTCCAATTACTAGGCTTCCTATAGCTATCTCGCAATAAGAAATTTAAATTGCACTTTCAAGTCATTTAAAATCCAATTAAGTTGTTGTAAAGGAATAATTGCCAATTATTTAAATGCGTCTCACCTTAAGTCATAAATATGTGGGGGTACTTCTTCCTCATTTCCTCCTCAGCTTCTCAGGTCATTTCCTCGAGGTTATTATTTCGCCATAAGACATCACGAAAGCCACTTCTTTAGTTTGAAGCTTTCTTACCTGCCGAACTAAAAGAGCTACTGGTACCTCTGCATAAGATAAGTCTTCAGTTGTGAATATCTTCAATGGGCGTAATACGTGAAGGATATCCAATACATAGATACATGAAACACAAGATGGACTGCTTCCAATTCTGAAGGCAAATCAAGCTCGTACGCTACCCTACCAATCCTCCCAATAATCTTATACGGTCCAACATACCTGGGGCTGAGCATCCCCTTCTTTCAAAATCGCACCACGCCCTTCATAGGCAATACTTTCAGGAAAACCCAACTTTCTACATCAAACTCTAAGTATCGTCGTCGAACATCTGCATAAGACTTATGCCGACTTTGTGCTGTACACATCCGATCTCTAATAAGTTTTAAATTTTCCATTGCTTGCTGGACTAAATTAGGACCTAGCAACTCTGCTTCCCCGGCCTCAAACCAACCGATCAGTGACCTATAGTGCTTCGTAAGGAGCCATCTTAATACTATCTTGGAAGCTGTTATTATAAGCAAACTCAATAAGACGTAGATGATCATCCCAACTTCTTTTAAAATCTAGCACGCAGGTACATAACATATCCTCAACTGTCTGAATAGTACGCTTTGTCTATTATCAGTTTGCGGATGAAAAGCAGATCTAAGATTTACCTGCGTGCCTAGACCCTTCTGAAAAGATTTCCAAAAATGTGTTGTAAATGGAGCCCCTCGATCAGAGATAATAGATAATGGCACTCCATGAAGGCGAAGAATCTCTCGAATGTAAAACTTGGCATAATCCTCAACTGAATATGTCATCATGACTAGCAGGAAATGAGCAGATTTTGTAAGCCTATCTATAATTACCCAAATAGAATCATACCTTCATGAGGTGCGAGGCAAGCCAGTGATGAAGTCCATATTTATCATGTCCCATTTCCATAATGGAAACTCAATATACTTAGTTAGGCCTCCAGACCTCTCATGTTCGACTTTAACTTGCTTGCAGTTGGGACATTGGGTTACCATCTCCGCGATTTCATTTTTCATTACATTCCACCAATAGATCTGTCGAAGGTCCCGATACATCTTTGTCGCTCCGGGGTGAACTGCATATCTAAAATAATGGGCCTCTGAAAGTATCTTGGCACGGAGCTCTCTGTTGCGACCAAACACACTCACACAAGTATACGTGGCCGTCAAGTAATAAAGTAGTGAGTAGAGTATCGTTCCCACGAAGACTTATGATTAACTTTTGACTGATTCAACTCAATTAACTTATCGATTCAAGAGATTTATCACAAGAGATATAATTAACTAAGTTACTACCTAAAATACCAGTTAATGAATTAACTAGGAAATCAACCAACAAATAATAATTTCGACTAACAATCAATAGGAGAAGATATTCCAGGGTCACGGGCTAGCTAA